>CM051701.1:1231445-1243942 GCA_028022725.1 Lycodopsis pacificus | reverse complement strand
GTGACAGGAAGGAGAGAAAAAGATATAGGGGACAAGAAATACAACCGTATATTAGTCTGGAAGCACAGAGAGAGAACACAGAGTATTCCAGAGGTTATCTCTGTGAATGAAAACATGGAGCCATCATGGAGCCATCATGATGGAGCCATCTTGGCTCCATCTTCCTCGGAGCGGTGTCATCGTGCTACAGTTTTGGGCTTAACATAAATTACAATGCACCAAGAGACGCCATCGTCTACCCGCTGGATGTATTGAGCTTTCTGGATTTGTTCCACTTCTCTGTTTCTGACCTAGATGGCAGCCTGTTCACGGCGCTAAGGTAACCGGGTTCTTGACGGCCTCTTATGATTCATAAAACATCACGAAATGACAAACAAAGTTTTTCGTGACAGCGGAAAACGATGAGAGAAACCTGACTTCCCCAGCTGGGTTCCTTTACCAGGAAGCGGGTTTCTCGTGTTGTTCCGTCACTGAAGGACCGGACTCGGGTCGGGTAGAGAGCGCGTTCTCAGGCTACCTGCACACACTGCCTGCTTTATTGTGAAGCAGCTTCTGGAGGTGAGGCCACAGAGAACGGCCGGCCTGGCAGCTCCTTCTTACACGTTCAGAGATTTCTAACTACGAGCGCTCGGAGCAGCCGCACAGAAACATCAGAGCGCTCTGAAAAGACCATGAGGGGCGGCGTTTTTCAACGTTACAACAAGATGTGGACACGTGTGTGTGTGTGTGTGTGTGTGTGTGTGTGTGTGTGCCTTTAAGATGAGATGAGCTGCTTGAAACACGTCGTTTCTACTGTAACACCCGCCTCGTTGCCTTGCTCTCTGCACATTCACACCTCAGGAGGCGGAGAGAAGGCGTCCTTTCTTTCTCATGAAGCTGCATTTCATTATATCAACACTGCTTCAAACTAGGAAAGAAACATTTTGGGGAAAGAAAATGCTCATATTCGTTCCTGGGAGATAATATCAGCATCATTTGAGAGAAAGAGATAATGAGTATCAGAGAGAGAGAGGGACTCATGCTGTAGCTTAGCATAGACACGAGCACGCTAACAACCTCAGGGACAGAGAGAGGAGGCCGAGTACTCTCTATAACCTCAGCAGGCTGCGAGCGCTGCTAGAAGACAGAAACAGACTCCAGCACAACACTCTGCACGCCAACGCTGCACATGCTGTGGCTTTAAACACAGGGATGAATAATGAGACGCATAACCATGGCGATGCTGCATGGCGAGAGACAGACGGGGAAGAAGTAACAGGACTGTTACAGGACACAGGGGGAGTGAGATGAGACAAACGCTGCACAGAGCAGAGACAGAGCAGAGACAGAGCGGAGACAGAGCAGAGACAGAGCAGAGACAGAGCAGAGACAGAGCAGAGCAGAGACAGAGCAGAGACAGAGACAGAGACAGAGCGGAGACAGAGCAGAGACAGAGCAGAGACAGAGACAGAGCAGAGACAGAGGAGAGACAGAGCAGAGCGGAGACAGAGCGGAGACAGAGCAGAGACAGAGCAGAGACAGAGACAGAGCAGAGACAGAGGAGAGACAGAGCAGAGCGGAGACAGAGCGGAGACAGAGCAGAGTAGAGACAGAGGAGAGACAGAGCAGAGCAGAGACAGAGCAGAGACAGAGCGGAGACAGAGCAGAGACAGAGCAGAGACAGAGACAGAGCAGAGACAGAGGAGAGACAGAGCAGAGCAGAGACAGAGCAGAGACAGAGCGGAGACAGAGCAGAGACAGAGACAGAGCAGAGACAGAGGAGAGACAGAGCAGAGCGGAGACAGAGCGGAGACAGAGCAGAGTAGAGACAGAGTGGAGACAGAGCGGAGACAGAGCAGAGACAGAGCGGAGACAGAGACAGAGCAGAGACAGAGGAGAGACAGAGCAGAGCGGAGACAGAGCAGAGACAGAGCGGAGACAGAGCGGAGACAGAGCGGAGACAGAGCGGAGACAGAGCAGAGCGGAGACAGATCAGAGCGGAGACAGAGAGGAGACAGAGCGGAGACAGAGAGGAGACAGAGCGGAGACAGAGCGGAGACAGAGCAGAGCGGAGACAGAGCGGAGACAGAGCAGAGCGGAGACAGAGCAGAGACAGAGCAGAGCGGAGACAGAGAGGAGACAGAGCAGAGCGGAGACAGAGCGGAGACAGAGCAGAGCGGAGACAGAGAGGAGACAGAGCAGAGACAGAGCAGAGCGGAGACAGAGAGGAGACAGAGCAGAGACAGAGCAGAGCGGAGACAGAGAGGAGACAGAGCAGAGCGGAGACAGAGCGGAGACAGAGCAGAGCGGAGACAGAGAGGAGACAGAGCAGAGACAGAGCAGAGCGGAGACAGAGAGGAGACAGAGCAGAGCGGAGACAGAGCGGAGACAGAGCAGAGCGGAGACAGAGCAGAGACAGAGCGGAGACAGAGCGGAGACAGAGCAGAGCGGAGACAGAGAGGAGACAGAGCAGAGCGGAGACAGAGCAGAGCGGAGACAGAGAGGAGACAGAGCAGAGCGGAGACAGAGCAGAGCGGAGACAGAGCGGAGACAGAGCAGAGACAGAGCAGAGACAGAGCGACAGCACAGTGGAGCGGACGGCATCAATATTTGAGAGGAAATCATACAAATGACGACGATGAAGGATTACATCTGGAGGTTTCTGATCTGCACACTTGGCCTTTGAAAAGCTAAGATGGCGGACATTTCAACATGGCCGCCTGAAAAGTTGATTTCTTTCAGATAAATATGTGTGGATATTTGTTTTCGTTAACAGTATTATGAATAGGCTGGAATTTGTACCAAAATAGGCGATATGTCATATTTACTGTAAGAACCCGTGGATTCTATGCAACATCAACATCCAGTGGCTCAGATAACCCGAACGGACTCGGCTGAGATTGGCAGTTAATTCAGGCTCCTTAGAACCATCGAGTACTCGGGGCACCCCGAGTAGAAAACGTGTCAGACCGAGCGTTATGAAATCAGCTCAATGCACGGCAGCATGTTTGAAAAGACAGTAATCGACATCCAGATCATTCAAAGTGACAAACTGCACACATCTCTACGTCACAACTCGACTTCAGGGGGCCAATTTAAAAGCAATCTTAAAACGCGGCCGCAATCTCTGCCTTTTAAATGAACGATCAGGCAGATTTGATCAATAAGCCCCGGAGAAAGAGACAGATGTAATGAGTCCGAATCTACAAAAGCTTTCATTTCTGGCACAGAGGCTCCGGTCACGGACGCTCTGCAGCTACGAGCTCTCGCCGTGATGCGTCATCACTCGTCCTTCAGATGACTCGACTCACCGCCTCCTGACGAGCTCACGTATGAAGCTGCGATTGTGACTCTGTGTTATCAGTGTAACGGACAGTCGGGTACCACGGAGTCAGAGGGAGCGTCGGCCACAGTGCCCTGACGCTGTGCAGCGCTCCAGCTTTGCTTGCTGTGTGCAATGCTTTCCTACTTCATTCATGAAGTTAAACGTGGACTTGAGCTGCCGGTGAACACGCTTCTGTGCTGCTCTCAGGCTGCAGCTACACGTCGGCCGCTGTGCGAACCCGTTAGCTCTCGATAGCTCTTTGACTTGTTTTAGTTTTTTACAATGACCTTACACTGCAGTAGTCGTATTGAGAAATAATATGCTATTTTTAATGAAAATCTCAGGTTAAAGTTCATAAACCACGGCTTTTTTTAAAAACACAATCGAGTAATTTCGACAGATTATCACCATCAGTTTAATAGACTGAAGGCTCGAACTCAAGGACATGGCTCGTTAAGTTAGCTGTATTCAACGTTCATTTGTTTGCACACATTATTAAATTATAGTTGAATTATAACGATGAAAGAAAAGGTATTGCTCTCCAAAACAAGGAGGCAGATGGTTCCATGTGGAGCTGATGACATCGTGTGTCCTCCGCAGGATGAATCATGCCTCAAGATCAATATCTTTACCGTCGTTATGATCTGTAGTAACTGTGTGGATGCCCACGGTCTGCTCACACAGAAGCATGCCTCGATTAAAATGCTTCTCCAGAGCAGCTGAGATGTTGGTTTCCTCCCGTCAGGTCGTACACAAGCATGACATTTCACTGAGAGCATCAGGAGGCACAGTAATCACCAAGCAGGCATTTGTTGGCCGTAAAACCAGCAGGAGAGCTTCATCATCTGTATCCAAGCAGAACGCGTGTGTCTGAAATCAACACATGATGTCATCATGTGACTCAGGAAACATGCTTTTGTGCAAAGACTGTTTTAGAACAAAGGGACCAAAGAAACTCAGGTACCGTGATGCTGTGCCAGTCACACAATGACTCCTGATCCATCTCCATGTGAATGATTGATAGAACATGTAGTCTGCAGGCTTACATGCTTCTATCACGTGTGTGTGTGGCTCTGAATGTGTGTGTTTGTGTACCTTTCGGGGTGGTCTATGTACAGCATGTCCACAGGTACGTACACGTTTGCTGGCTGAAATGAACTTTCCACCATCAAATATGAAGCTATGAGACCAAGCAGGCGTAGCATGAAATCAGCAATAACACTGTACACACGCTGCACATGTCACAGCTGTGGGGAGGAGAACCCTCGTCTGCATCGAGTTTATGGGTGGTCGGGTTTTTTGTTGATGCTTCGCAATTTCCTGTGTCGGCCATAGCCGCAGTACATGTACACAAGATGTGATTTCACAAGGCAAATAGTTCTTTACCGTTTCTCTGAGGAGCAAATAAGAAGCAGCCAGACCTGCAGCGTGCTGCTGAATGGGAAAGAATTAAGTCGAATGTGATTCAGCTCAATGTTGCAGCAGGTGGAAACCTCCTTATCTGAATGTGTTAAAGCTGCATTCTCTCTAGTGGCCACCAGGGGGCGACTCCTCTGGTTGTATAGAAGTCTATAGAAAATGACTCTACTTCTCTCTGGATTTATTCCCTCAGTAAACATTGTAAACATGAGTTTATGTCTCAATCTCTAGTTTCAAGTCTTCTTCAGTACAGCATGATGTTCATTTAGTACATGATGGTCCATTTAGAGTCACACAGACCATGAAGCAGGGGATGCTTTAGGGCGGGGCTACAGTGATTGACAGGTCTCTAATAAACCATAAAGCAGGGGATGCTTTAGGGCGGGGCTTACTGTGATTGACAGGTCTCTAATAGACCATAAAGCAGGGGATGCTTTAGGGCGGGGCTTACTGTGATTGACAGGTCTCTAATAAACCATAAAGCAGGGGATGCTTTAGGGCGGGGCTTACTGTGATTGACAGGTCTCTAATAGACCATAAAGCAGGGGATGCTTTAGGGCGGGGCTACAGTGATTGACAGGTCTCTAACAGACCATAAAGCAGGGGATGCTTTAGGGCGGGGCTACAGTGATTGACAGGTCTCTAATAAACCATAAAGCAGGGGATGCTTTAGGGCGGGGCTACAGTGATTGACAGGTCTCTAATAAACCATAAAGCAGGGGATGCTTTAGGGCGGGGCTACAGTGATTGACAGGTCTCTAATAGACCATAAAGCAGGGGATGCTTTAGGGCGGGGCTACTGTGATTGACAGGTCTCTAATAAACCATAAAGCAGGGGATGCTGAGGCCAAACATCTTATCCAAACTATCCAAACTGCAGGTGCATCTGCCACAGATGTACCTGCAGTGTATGTGTCCATGTGAAGCTCGGTTCCAGTTATCCTATTAATAGCATATACATGTAGACAACATCACACCTCCATGAAATATTTCCAGCAGCTTTAAACGAGTTCAGTAAATGACACGTACGTCAAAGTGACTATTTATAGCAAACGGTTATGCACGTGTGATCGTGGGAGAAAGGCTCTGCTGTTTGAGGGAGCCAAACAAACACATGTATGAACATCAAATCCAAATAATATGAAAACGTCAAAACCCAGAGCACACGAGGAGGTTTGGAAGTGGTGGAGGGCGCTCTGGTAGAGGAGCCGTGATTATGAAGCGTGAATGAAGCAGAATGCAACGACAACCTCCACCTGCATGTTGCCAACCTCAAATAGAAATCAGGCCGGTCGTATGGAATCTAAATGTGGAGCCGATATAAATCATACAAGAAAAAAAGATGCACCAAAGACTCGATTCCTCGACGGCCCGTGTGCTCAATAACCCACAATGCAGCACGGTCACGGTATATGTTGTGACTGTGAGGCTTTCGGCAACAAACAAAGACAGCACACTACAAGCTGCACCGATGGTCTGAGGTTTGTCAGAATATTCGGCTCGTGGAAACATTTGGTGACTACGGAGCAGAAGAGTCTGAGAACGTCTCCTTCCTCACCCGGCTCCGCTTTCACCTGCTCCGTTGGTGATATTAATATTCTTGTCATCATCAATACTCTTTAATTACACATGCAACCAAAAGCTGGAAGCAACAAGGTCGACATGAGTTCAGTGGAAGAGTTGAAAGAGAAGACGAGTCATGATGAGAAGAAGTGGGAAAGAAAAGAAGAACTAATAACAGAAAGAAATATCAGGAGTCCCTTGAAAAGCACAGATCACTGTTGAACATCGCAAGAAGGCCTGAGGGGTCATTTCTGTGTTCGTGCTTTGATTGAGGGCAGCTTGATGGCCCTTAAGGGAAAGTAGAGTTTCTAATTCATGCTCCACCTGCAGAGCTGCCCATGAGGCCGACCTGCAGACGTATAATCACAGAAAAGCTGCTTCAGTAGCCTGTCAGCATCCTGCTGCTACGCTATCCATCCCACAAACTCAACTTTTCCTTTCCCCTCGAAAGCCTGGAGAAGATAATGGGAAGTGAAAAGCACTGTGCAGAATGACACAAAGCTGCAATTAAGGTCTTCACATTCAGGTAAATGGAACTGAGTGGGAAATCAATTATGTGAAATTAGCACTTATTGCTAACTACCCTGCTGACTGTCAGGATACCTCTTTAAGTGTCAGAACGGATTTGATTGAACCTGGTGTGGGTCTCACAGAGCGGCGGCGTGGTGGGAACGAGAACGATGTAGAAGATCAAACGCTGCTGTAAGTATGAGGAAAGGTGAGTCGAGGCGCCCGGAGGCTTGATGCTGACAGACATAATAGAGATCTACAAATGTTTGAAAAGCCTCAACGGGGCCGCGGCTATAAATAAAGGCGAGGGAAAAAGAAAAGGGGGGGGGGGGGGGGGGGGGGAGAACCACTCACCAAAATATTCTACAGGGAGCAAAATGTTTGAAAATGTGCTCCGTCCACCCGGGAGAGCACACAGACAACGCTTCACGAAGCAGAGACGTCCTGCTGCCTCAGCGCAGCTTCATTCTCTTCCCCTCCATCCGTCCCCCTCCATCCGTCCCCCTCCATCCGTCCCCCTCCATCCGTCCCCCTCCATCCGTCCCCCTCCATGCGTCTCCCTCCATCCGTCCCCCTCCATCCGTCCCCCTCCATGCGTCTCCCTCCATCCGTCCCCCTCCATGCGTCTCCCTCCATCCGTCCCCCTCCATCCGTCCCCCTCCATGCGTCTCCCTCCATCCGTCCCCCTCCATGCGTCTCCCTCCATCCGTCCCCCTCCATGCGTCTCCCTCCATCCGTCCCCCTCCATCCGTCCCCCTCCATGCGTCTCCCTCCATCCGTCTCAATCCATGCGTCCCCCTCCATCCATCCGTCCCCCTCCATCCGTCCCCCTCCATCCGTCTCCCTCCCAGAGAGGAGTCGGAGGCTGAGGTGAGGAGGTGAGGAGGTGAGGACGAGGTCCCTCCCTCCCTCACACCTGAGAGCTCACCTTGAAAAGGCCTCGGCCTCCTTGGTCAATCTTTCATCGCTGTCTCCCAGCAGCCGGCCTCTCACCCATTCCCCCCCCCCCCCCCAACACACACACACACACACACTCACACACACACACACAGCTAGTCCTCCCCCCCCCCCCCCCCCATCATTCTTTGGCCTTATAGACCTGGAGTAATGCCGGCTACTGAATCACTCAGATGCTGTGTTTACCGACACACCTGATATTTTGCTGTCTGCCGCTCTTCTACAATGGCATAGCAACAGATCTGTGACCGCTGCTGTGTGGGCGAGAGAACACCATCACAGCCAGCATGCAGCGCAGGCATACAATGCTCCTGTGTGTGTATATATATACGTATATATATATATACATATATACATATATATATACACACCCTGAATGCACGGTCTAAAAACAAAGCTCATGGAGTATTCACTTCACTACTGTGAGTCAGTGAGTTGGCGCTGACAGCAACTTTAATTGGATGTGTTGTTGGAAAGAAGAGAATTCATCTGGTCTGCTTTCTCTCTACTGTCCCTTTCTCCGTCTCCGAGTGTCTCCGTCTCTTGTCCTGTCCCTCCGTGTCTCCTAACTCTGCGTATTGCTCACAGACGGAGCATTGGCGACGGGGGGCAGCAGGCCTCTCTCTCTCTCTCTCTCTCTCTCTCTCTCCCCCGAGACGAGGAGACGCGACGCTCACGTCTTCACAGCTCTTCAGCTCTTCATGCATTCCTCACAGTTGCCCGCACAACATGCCGAGTGAGTCCAAACAGCTCGTCCAGCTACTCCAGGGACCAAACACAGGAAGCCGCCGCCGCGTTCGCAAACAGTACTCGCTGTTAATGAAAGCCACTAAGCAAAGAGACAAAAGGGCGCCAGCGACAGGTTACACCTGTTGGATGGCCGCGTGGAAACATCCAGACTGGTTCATCAGAGAGAACACCGAGAAGAGAAGCTCATCAATAATATATATAACATACAGAAAGGAGAAAACATGTTTTTCCTCATTTTTCAAGGTTCATTAAATAGCATGCCTGTGCAGAGAACGCTGAGCGCGTGCATGGCCTCACCCTGCATTTGTAATTGATGGAGTTGATATTGTAAAGATTTCCCAGCGGGTCAGATACATCTGCATCTCCTCGGGTGGCTTGTTTTCTTTCTTCCTCAGTGTTTTGTCTGGTAAACATCGCCAACAAAACTGATTCCATGAGGTGTAATTACAGAAACCGCCGGAAACCAATCAGCGGAGCCAGCGGTGAAGCGCACTGATTCACACGCAGCAGGATATTAAAGCCAGCAGACCTGGATGCAATAAAGTGGTACTCGAGGACAGCGGCAGATTACAGGGCTAGGAAATGGGACCAGTTCATTGCTTTTCCTGAACAATGTGGACAAAGACCATTACTTTGGGGTCATTACACAAAATGATTCAGATACAATCCAATATTGTCAATCACAGATGTCGGCGTCAGCTGTTAAAAATCCAAAGCGCGGCCTGAAAGAGCGAGGATGAGGCTGATAGCAGCGTCAGTAATGAACGTATCCAGGGCTGAGGGAGATGTCAGGCAGCTGAGTAAAGCCCTGCTTCTCTGATACCTCTCCACCTTTGCACAGGTTGATGGCCACGGATCAGCGGGCTCAGTAACAAGGCCAGACACGGGCTTCTAACAAGTCAGGAGGCAGGAAACGGATGAACTGGGCAGCTCCCGTCTCCGAAGAGAGCGGGAGGGTTGAGGATAAACGGAATCATCCGGTCAAGCGTAGCTGAGCATGCTAGCACATCTCATGGGCCCTAATGACTCGGCTGGGATCGGGGGGGGGGGGGGGGGGGGGGGCAGCGCAGAGGAACGCTGAGCCGGATCACCGGGTCGACCGCTTCAAAATATTAATGTCCGACATGAACAAGAACTGCAGGTCCACCTGCACCTTCCACACACATGGACACCAGACAGACACCTGAACAGAGCCGGGATGCAGAAGACTAAACCGGACGGACGGGTCATCGACTTTGCAATCACCGGCTGGCAGAACATTGAACGGACAGAGTCCATGAAGGCGTTTCCAAACCGCCATCGTCAAGCAGCCGATTGCTGCCGCCTGTCAAAGTGACGTTACAGAAGCGTGTTCCCCCGGAGGAAAGCCGTGGTTTGGTTTGCTGCAGTGATGTCAGTGTGTCTGGAGAGGTAACTGGGCGGTGAACGTGAGCAGAGGCCACCGTGGCGCTCAGAGGCCTTTTCTGCACGTCATCCTCCCCACAATCCACCGTCTTCTTCAACAAACACCTGATGCCAAACAAAGCGGCAGCAGCAGCAGCAGCAGCAGCAGCAGCAGCAGCAGCAGCAGCAGCAGCAGCAGCAGCAGCAGCAGCGCATTGATTGCAGAGACGGAGGACATCCTCATGAGACGGTTGAGCAGCGAGCGTTAGAAACACGCCACACAGACGGGCTGAATGAATGAACACACACATGCATGTTGTTATGTTCCAGTAAAACAATACATTAACCATCACTGTGGCCCTGAATCAAGAACAGAATATGTACACACTGTGGGCTAAAACACACCGGGGGTCTAATTGTCCTTTACATTCACTACATTTGAATCATCCGCTCAGGCAAACTCATTAAAACACACAATAATTAAGGTCAGAGTATCTGATGGAAGACTACAGCCGGACCCGGCTCCTCCGCGTCCCTGTGGAACGCCCTGCTCAGCAGCTCAAGTGGGTTTTATTCTATTTGATGCAAATGTATGCTTCTATTCCACTGCATTTCACAAGAGATTAGGGCAGGTCTAAAGACCTCCGTCTCTCTTCCTCCGCTGTGTGCAGAAACACCAAGATGATGTGTCTCAGTTAATATATGATAATAGCATCCACCTGCAGAGAGGGTTTGCATTGAAACACTAGAAACAGCAGAGTCACCATGGTTGAAAACACCATCGCCATCAAACCCTTATCAAATAACATCCAGATAACAATGTCCGATGACGTCTTTCAGGTGCAGTCAGATAACGCTGCAAATGAAATGCTGCTGCTCAGAGGAGGGAGGGAAAGCTGATTACAGCGTTACTAAGCACACGTCTGCATATTTATCTCCACATAACACACAGCGGCAGTATGAATAGAAACCACAACATGAAGATCACATCTCTTCAGAATGAGCCTGCACGGCTCATGTCACCGTGACTGAAGAACCCTAAATCACGAGACCCAAATATATCAAACTGTAAATATCAGGAGGACGTTTCCATCAGTTCACTAATCAAGAGGCCCAGCGGAGAAGTGCTGCGGTCGCTGTCTGCTCACATATGTTTCTATATGCTTGCTTCCTTCCTTCCTTCCTTCCTTCCTTCCTTCCTTCCTTCCTTCCTTCCTTCCTTCCTTCCTTCCTTCCGCATGAAACACGTTGTAAGCAGGAGCCGGGCAGAGCTATGAATACCCTCAGCGTTCTCGTGTTGATTAGCCACCATCCTTTCTGTTCTGTCCAAGCGTTGCATAATTCACAGTTTAACTGTCGAGTTTGCAAATTAACAACGGGAGCAACTGAACCAACATTATTGCTGCACGAGAATAAGTAACAATAAGAAAGCGAGACCGGGGGGGCAACGGTGCCCACCGATGCCAAGCATCTCATTCATTGCGGTTGTCACGAGAAGCTCCAGCCTCTCTGGCCCGGCAGGTTCTTGGCCCGCCGTCTGAGGGCCGGCCTCTTGGTCGTATAATGTGTTCTGGGCTCTTGGCCCCTCTGCTCAGGAGCGCACTACAACACAGCGCTGGAGCGCTGGTACACTGTGGACGTCCTTAACCGGTATTGATGGGGGCCGAGGCCTCGTGAACTCCATGGCGTTCTTCTGCAGCTCCATGGCTTTCATCTAATCGCGCCGCTGTCGAGATGGGACGGCGTCTCGTTCCACGCAGCCCTGAGTTTGTCCAGGTTGCTGATCAGATTGCGGCTGACAGCGGGGGAGGGGCTTTCACTTCATCCGCTGCATCGAAAGGATGAGGCCACGACGGCCAAGCTGCCGCTGGGCCGGCCGGGTTCTGCTTTCCTTCCTCTCCTGTCTTTTAGGGAGGCCATGTCCGTTGCCTTGCTCAGATACCATCGAGTGGTAAGTCGAGTGCTTCTGACCTCAGAGGCTGTCTGCTCATCGTTCATCTCCTCGACAGCGGCGCGATGATGGAGCGGTGAAAAAGCCTCAAAAGAGTGCCGGCGCTTTGATAGTGTTTGAAGCCACGACAACCCCGAGCGCTGCGTTTGACTTGACTACCGCAGCGCTGAGGAACGTAATGCCTGGACCAGGTGGGCATGATGATGCAGTGGATTATCTGATAATCGGAATCTGTGAAAGGTCAGCGCCGTGATGGCGAGTGACCTTAGATCAATGGCGGTGGGTTGGGTCACACTTCAGTAGGAAGGCCTGAGGCCACGGGGGGGGGGAGGAGATCCAGGATCACACGGGAAAGAGGGAAAGAGGGAAAGAGGGAAAGAGGGAAAGAGGGAAGAGCAATGAACGGAGTTAAAAGCAGCAAATTAAACCAAAAGATGAGACGTGCCCCGACCGAGGGGAAGAAGACTTCTCCTCACTCTCTGTGGTTCTCTTCCTCTCCTCCATCCCTCACTCTCTCTGTGGTTCTCTTCCTCTCCTCCATCCCTCACTCTCTCTGTGGTTCTCTTCCTCTCCTCCATCCCTCACTCTCTCTGTGGTTCTCTTCCTCTCTTCCTCTCCTCCATCCCTCGCTCTCTCTGTGGTTCTCTTCCTCTCCTCCAT
>CM051701.1:1176445-1226445 GCA_028022725.1 Lycodopsis pacificus | reverse complement strand
CAGCCGTCCAATCACAATGGAGGAGGGGCGGGACAAATGGCTGCTTGTCATGGTATAGCATGTAGCTAGCTAGCTAGCTGTGCGAGAAGAATACATAGATCTACATTATTAATCCAGGCCGCTGTTTCTCCGACCGTTACCGGGAACACGTGACTGACTCATGGCAGCGAGGATGGTGATGTAGAGGTCTTGCAAGAACTTTGGAAAGAAAGTTTATTCTTATGTTTTTGGTCAGCGTGGTATCACTCGACTCAACGAATAAAACTCAAGAATGAAACACCAAGCTGCTGAATTCAGCCAAACTTTACTTCAGTGGTGCATGTTTTATAAGGGTTCTCCAAGGTGTCACTGCAGGCTGCTGTTTAACACAACTTTTACTTTGCTAATTGGACATTTCCACCATAGCTTGGGCGTCCTTGGGAGCTGTAGTTGACTTCTCTGAGGCGTTAATGTGCACAGACTGTACCAAAGAGCATGTTTTTCTTCTTGCAGTTTCTCTTTATTTGTCCTGAAATCAACCATAACCTGTGTAGTCATGTGAGAGAGAGGAGCGGGTCTTCAGTAACTGATCCGTGGAAGACGTCCATATGGTGCAAAACGTCTCGAACATCAGCGAGAGGCTGCTTTCAGCACGATGGTGCTGAGTAAACACAAGGTCACAGAAAAGCAGCCAGTGATACTGCAGAACATATGCTGCCTTGTCTAATATCATTTAATGCAAGAACACTGCACGCTGTCGCTGAGGAGCTGAATCAGACTTTGTGTGATACATATTCTGGGAAATGCGACAAGACACGAACCGCCTCATCATTACAGCCAATCAACTCTTCCTGGATCTCGTATCTTCATGAAATCTTGAACATCTTCCAATTTTTTTTAGATTCATTTATTTTGTGCTCCGTGTGCCTGTTGTTCCGTCTGCCCGGGTGATGACGTGGAACATGTAAGACACAGCGATGTAATCCGCTGAGCGGCCCACGAGCAGACTACAGAGCAGGAGCCACGCCAGAGCGTCGAGCCCCAAAGTCTTTTATTAGCACTCATAAATGTTATCTGGCACATATCTGAGACAGGGTGCATCGCCTGCTGCGATTTGGCCCGTTCCTCACACCCCCCCCCCCCTCCTCCCCCCCCCCCCCCCCCACCTCCCTCCTCCACCTCCCGTTGGCTTAGTCAGTTGACTGCCTGGCACCAAACCGGATCCCTGAGTCCCAATTTCACACATTCCTCTGTGTCTATCTCAACAGATTGAGCAAAAAATATAAATAAAACCGCAGCTCTTATTAAAAAGCAATGAGCTCCCCAGATCCCGGGCCCTGCAGAAGATCTAGATCTAGATCGGGCTCCAGCTCCGGACTGGGATCTCCGCTCCCCCTCTGCTCTCTGCCCTCATTTGCTGAGAGTTGTCGGGCAAAAGTAAGCCGGCAAGTAGAGGAGCGACTTCTTCAGTGTGACCTAACCTCAATGTGAGCTGTGGAGGCGCAGATGGAATTATTATTTTCATATCTTTGGATGCCTTTTGAGTTAATCGCAGAAGACTCTTTTCATTAAAGTAAACAAACTCGGAGAAAAGCTGCAGTTGTTTACAAAAAGAAGCACGTTTGAACACGTTCGTAATCCTCAAAGACGATCCTGCTGCTACAATAATAATCTGTCTGGAGAAACAGTGAAGCTGAATTTTTAAACCCTGTTTTACAAGGCGGATCTGAAGCCAAACAAATATTGCTATTCTGTCAAGTCCTAAGACGCAGTTTTGTTCCGGACCAGAGAAATATTTCCAGCCTGTTCGATGTACTCTCAGTGACTTCGGCTCACATAACACGCCATGACGCTGTATTCATTGGCTATAATAACTAAGAGAAGCTTTCCACGTTAGGAATAGTGCTCCATGCCAACGAAACAAGCTGAAGCAGCAGAAGCCTCCTGCTGGTGAGACTGGTGTTCGGGGGACGAGCTTCACAAGAGACCGACAATGAAACAGACTCGTGCTGTATCACAAACTCTCTGCCATCAAAGAAACGTAGAGATATAGTCCACTAATATGGACCGGCTTCCAACAGAAGCAGAAAAGAAGAACACTGCATGCCCCCCCCCTTAACTAAATGAATAGTTAACTAAACTATGGATTGATCACTCTGTAAATACCCGGTGCACACCTGAGGGCGTGTCTCTGAGGATGATGTGTCACTCAGCTAATGGAGTGTTTCTTCAATAAGCTGCTGGTCTACTCGCACACTTTGAGACAACAGCGGTGTGTTCTGTACCTTTGACTTGCGTCACGCTGCAGTGACATGAACAGCGTGTGAGGTTAACACAAGGGAACATGTGACTGGGAGCCGGCGCTGCTGATGTTTGAAGTCGGATGCGAGATGAGATGAGAAGATGATCGCCACCTCCAGGACCTCTCCCAATGAAATGGTGGAGCAATAAGAGCCTTTCCTTGATGGGTCACGAGACGCTGGAGCTTCCTTCTGCTTAAATACGCACTGACAGACACACTTAGAGGCTGTAAGTACTGCGAACACTTGATGAAGGGCCTTGAAGTCGAGCTAGCTTCTTTCATTACCACTTGTCATTCTCTCTGCCGAGGCAACTCCACCCCCCCCCCCCCCCCCCCACACTCACAAAACTTTTTCTTCTGATTAATTGAACCCTTTTAGGCTTTCCCACCATCAGCCTGAACCATTTCGCAGCCTTTTCATGACAAAGCTAAACGTCTGGCGATGGAATACAGTGGCAGTAAATGCCAGATCCTGTCAGAGCGGCAGGGCAGGGTAATTGTCTCTGTGGCATAATCGCCCCTCAACAAAAGCCGGTGGAAATGACTGGGTTTAACATAATAAGGAGCGCTGTCAGCGTGGATTCAGCCGACAAAACCCTCCCGACCAGCATCTGTGCTGCAGTTTGATTCCCTCTTCCAGGGACTGTGTCTCTCCATTCCTCTCTTTTCTGCACTGCTGATGGCCTGTAATTGCTTCCATCTGCTCTTTGTACACAGTATCACTCGTCCTGGTGGAGATAACACAGTGCAGCGTGAACGCCGGCACGACGGCAGAGAACAACCGGCTTTAAATGTCAACGGGCCACCAGTGAAACTATCCGACTTCATGTTGCAACTCCTTTGTTGAGTCACAATGACGGGGACGAATGCAGAGTTCCTAAAAACTTTATTTCAAAGCCACGGCACGATCTCAGTGAGGAGACAGTTGACAAATGAAATCATTAAATCAATCACACAAGATGGATTGGGCGTCAAAAACGATATCTGCAAATGTGGAGATGGTGGGTGCAGATTGGTGCGAGCCATCTCCTCCATCTCTGCTTCTGGGACGTGGAGCAACAGGTGCTCGGCATAAACAACAAGACAGGGAAGCAGGAACGCTGTTCAAAGGGGGCGGCACAGTAAATCTGAGCAGACGCAGCCGGGATCTAAGGAGCAGCTCTGGTGAGGCGCTCTACAGAGGATACATATCTCCTCTCGGTGAGATGCCCGACGACAGCTCCTGCCTCACGGAAAAATAAATCCCCTCTCTCGCTGTCACACACGGCTTATTCACATTCACATCCTCCTCTTCCCGCTATCTTTGCTCCGGTAACTCTCTCCCTTCTTCCTGTCAGAGGAATTTAAAGGCACAGAGGAGTCTCCACTGTAAGAGAAATCAAGAAGCGTTGCAGCAGCTATGTGGACCCGCTGAGCATGAATTATACATGCGTCAGGGGGCGGTGGTGAGGAGGTGGGCTGCACATTTGTCAGAATAAATGCATTCAGTGCATATTTGCAAAAACCCATAATATTATCAGTCACAATTCAAGGTTACCAAACATGCAAGGAGCAAATGATTCCCTCCCATAGAAAGCATGGTGATGAGGCTGACTAAGTGCTGGGAGCGACAGGAGGAGTTGGCTTTGGGGAGCAGGAGGCGGTCCTCTCGTTGGTGTGTGGGCTCTTTCATCTGTGTGGAGAGGAAAGCCCGGCACTGTCCCTCTGCACTGTTGCATCTGTCCTGTATCTACCGTGCCAAACTGTGCAATGTACTGTATGAAGACACATGCATTAGTACTGTGCCATTAACATGATTTAAATAACTACATTGGTTCAAACTGATGCAATTAAAGACCTTTTAGAGAACTTTCTGGCCTCTTTAAGCACCATTTTATACAGTGCAGTTCAGTCTAGCGCCTAAATTTAATAATAATTAATTTGGCAGTTTTTCTGCCCCCTTGTGGCCAAAGAAATCCAATAATACAGTTTGAAGAAAGAATCCACCATGAAAACCGTTCTGTGTGAGAAGTATCCTGCATCGCTGGCCCACTGAGGTATCTGGTTGTGTATTTGTCTTATTCCTGCCCTAGCTAGTAACGTCTTAATATTTTACAACTATCAAAACCACCAAGTGATGCACGGAACTGAGGTTTAGTTTTATTTTATATATATATATATATATATATATATATATATATATATATATATATATATATTCTTTGCCTCTGGAGATTGGATCACTCTACTGCAATGAATAATAAAGCCAAGTACTGAAGGACTACTTTACAGATCTATTCAACTGGACTGCAAAGTGAATCAGTCAGTAATTACCCAGTGAGCGGTAATCAGCAGGCAGCTTACTCTCAAACCTGCAATCACTTCTGGGGAACTTTTCTCTGGAGTCCTCGAAATATGAAATAGAAATGTCTCTTTAGTGGCGATGAGTGATTTCAATCGCTTTCCTGACAAACAACCAAAGCATGACCATCGACAGTAGAAATGGAACAATGGTGTGAAAGCAGCTGAATAAGAACACAAATGATTTCTTTGTGAGCGGATTTTCATTTTGACGTAATAATGGAGATATTTGAATCACATCTGACATTTAGTTTGTGGAGTTCTCACTCGTTTGTTCTGCTTTTCATCAGTCATGCCTCTCTTGATTGTTGTAAACATGTATCACATCCATCACTTCTCCAGTAATAATGAAACGCTGCTGTTTCAACAATGACTTTCTGACGCTGTATTTTCTTTCCCCCCACTGATGACAGCTCCCACTTTGAAACTAATGGCACATAATCATCTGCTGTAAACTCCAGCGGACGCCCTTCCCCGTCTGCTGGGCCTCTTTGCAGGACGGGCTTCTGCTCCCCAGCCTGATGAATCTCCTCTCAGTCTTTGTGAAGGAGCCCTGCAGCGCAGCGCAGCCTCAGACTGTTCACACCTTCCCTCCACGGCCGCTGCCCCCGTGATGAAGCAATCACCAAAACGTCATGCTGGGAAAAATAAGCAGACCGCTCTCAAGTAGTGAGCCGTTCATATCTACGATCATCACTTCTTGCAGCCAATTACCGCCGTGGATGGAACACGATTCACACTGTCAGAAAGGTACAAACGCTCCGCCATGTCGCAGATGGAAAGGTAGGCCCGACCACTTAGAGAAGAATAATATGCAGAATAAACTGGTCAAATTATCACAGTCATGATTGCAAACTGTTCAGAGCCGTGTGCGCAAATAATCACTGAAGCGTCACAAGACTGAGCAGCAAATATGATCATTTCAATCTGGAGTAAGTAGAGGCTTGGTTGTTGTTGTTTTCAACCCCTGCAAGTTAACAAAATGCAAAAAAACACAGCAAGCTAATGTAGCAAACGTACACTTCATCAGACAGACATGCATTCGACTGGACAGATATTACTGCAGCACGGCATTTTAAAAGCCTGGTTTGGCCTGGAAAGTTATGGAGAAGCATGTTTGTGTTTGCAGCAGGACAACAAGTAAACATGGACACAAGCTGCTGCCTCGCAGTGCAAGTGAGTGAAAACAGGTTAAAACTAGGGGGGGGGGGGGGACAGTCTGTCTGCTTGACAATCATATTCTGATGCAATAAAAATGATTGAAGTGAGATGAACAGACTGAAAACTTTATCTTATTAGATAAAACATGTTGCCACAGTTTTCCTTTGGGGACATCATTTGAAGTGGAAAAAAGTAATAAATCGCAAAATATGTTATCGCAATACTCACAATATCGCAGTATCGTGATAATATCGCAGTATCGTGACCTAAGCATCGTGATAATATCGCAGTATTGTGACCTAAGCATCGTGATAATATCGCAGTATTGTGACCTAAGTATCGTGATAATATCGCAGTATCGTGACCTAAGTATCGTGATAATATCGTATTGTGATAATATCGCAGTATCGTGCTAATATCGTATCGTGACCCAAGTATCGTGATAATATCACAGTATCGTGACCTAAGTATCGTGATAATAACGTATCGTGATAATATCGTATTGTGATAATATCGCAGTATCGTGACCTAAGTATCGTGATAATATTGTATCGTGATAATATCGCAGTATCGTGATAATATCGTATCGTGACCCAAGTATCGTGACCTAAGTATCGTGATAATATCGTGATAATATCGCAGTATCGTGACCTAAGTATCATGATAATATCGTATCGTGCTAATATCGTATCGTGACCTAAGTATCGTGATAATATCGCAGTATCGTGATCATATCGTATCCTAACTATCGTGATAATATCGTATCGTGACCTAAGTATCGTGATAATATCGCAGTATCGTGACCTAAGTATCGTGATAATATCGCAGTATCGTGATAATATTGTATCGTGACCTAAGTATCGTGATAATATCGTATCGTGACCTAAGTATCGTGATAATATCGTATCGTGACCTAAGTATCCTGATAATATCGTATCGTGACCTAAGTATCGTGATAATATCGTATCGTGACCTAAGTATCGTGATAATATCGCAGTATCGTGATAATATCGCAGTATCGTGATAATATCGTATCGTGACCTAAGTATCGTGATAATATCGTATCGTGACCTAAGTATCGTGATAATATCGTATCGTGACCTAAGTATCCTGATAATATCGTATCGTGACCTAAGTATCGTGATAATATCGTATCGTGACCTAAGTATCGTGATAATATCGTATCGTGACCTAAGTATCGTGATAATATCGTATCGTGACCTAAGTATCGTGATATTATCGTATCGTGACCTAAGTATCGTGATATTATCGTATCGCGGGACCTCTGGTGATTCCCACCCCTCGTTAAAATGATAAAGATAGAAGCTCAAGGCTACAGATCAGTGTTGCTGTAAAGCCGGGTATCTTTAGTCAGTGTTACAATTATCAGAAAGCAAAAGCAGTTTACATTCAGTTTACATCCAGCAGCTAGCGTAGCCTAGAAGTCCTAACACTAGTTCATGATGTGCTAACGGAGACAGCTAATGTTAGCTCCGCCTCCTTTGAAGCGGTCTATAGCCGTTCTACACACACACACACACACACACACACACACACACACACACCTGAGAGCGAGTGCTGTTGATAGCGTGCTAAAGGACACTTTGGTACATTTCTGAGGTGTAAAATGACTTTACTCACATTTGAGTGCTCTTCGAGCAACATAACATCAAAATGAAAGCCATTAACAAAAGCGTTTCTTAATGGCTTTGATGTTCTACTTTATATTCAAATGGTGCTGCTCTGCTTTGAATGACAAAGGAGACAACACAGGAAATACATCAGATGATTTGACTTGACAAACATGTTGTCCGGCATCTTAATCTCACACAGCTAATTCTGATGTTTACCACTTCTCCCCCTGAAGAATCGCTCAGGTGCTCTCAAGCCAACATTTCTGACAACACTTTAAGACTCATTTGCCCAATCCCCTTTGATTCCCCGTGTGGATCCAAACCGACCACCTCCGTCTTCCCATCGCTAACCTTCAGGCTGAAGCTGCTTCAGTTGCTTTGATCCCCCCCCCCCCTCTGTGTGGCTGATGGACGGGATGAGGAGGCCCTGGGTAAGAGACTCTCTGCCATTTTGACACATCTCTTTGACAAGGTGAGAATATCTGCAGGGAAAAGACGAGGACTGACTGACTCCCTTCCACATCCTGCTTTCACTTGCCCACCCGGCTCATGTCTTGAGTGACAGCAGCATGGGGACACGCGCTTTACATATAATGTGAAATGTGAGGGGAGACAGGCAGGGGGGGGGGGGGATAAGAGCATCACATGATTTCGGGGAAGTGGGGCGGACAGGAGTGCTGCAGGTGTGTTTGTGTTCAGGGTTCAAGGTGGTGGAACAGCTTGTCTGGGAGCCCCAGAATTTCCATGCAAGGCTGCTTCCAGTGGGCTGGTGAGTGGCTGCAATCACAGCTGCATCACAGCCAAATGGAGTCTGAGATGTGGAGCCGTCATCGTCAAGGCTATAAATCTCACAAATACAAATCTCTCCGTCCATACGTCCTGTTTCCAGCCCGCTATGCTCTGCAGGAAGGCGGCTTTTCGTCTCCGTGGTGAGGGAATCGTACAGAACAGAGTCTAGAGTTTGTACCACGGATGCATTTTAAATTAGACCAGCGGAAAACAGCTCTGACATTAGAAATGACTTGCACCAGCTGGCACAACGAGGAGCGTACAGGTCGCATGATGAAGAGATTTGGGTAGAGAAAAGGCTGAGTGTGAGTGTGTGTGCGTGCGTGTGTGTGTGTGTGTGCGTGTGTGTGTGTGCGTGCGTGTGCGTGCGTGCGTGCGCAATGCTGGACATTGCTCATGGTTCCAGTGTTGGATTTGATCCTGCACCTCACTTTGGGCAGTTTTGTGCATCTTGCACTCAAACACATGCGCACGCACACCCTGGCCGCCAGTCCGCACCGCACGCATACAGCCAAAACCAACTCACCTGCAGGGGCAGGTGCATAAGCGCGCGCGCACACCCGCGCGAGTACAACCACACGGGCTGGTACACGCGCGCGCACACAAACACTTTGACACACACTTGTCTGCATTGTCATTTTTTCGCAGTCAAACTGGGACCAGCAGCCGCGGCTCTCTTTCCTCCCGTAATCTGATCACATCAGTCTGTTATGGAATCATGTGTATGTATATATATATATATATATATATATATATATATATATATATATATATATATATATATATATATATATATATATATATATATATATATATATATATATATATGCTGCCTGCAGGGCAACACACACAAATTGCTCTGCGAGGCTGAGGAGAGACTTGCAAGCATCTCTTGAGTGGAGGAAATCCGCGGAGAGCCGCCGCGTCCCCGCTCTCAGCGGCAGTCGCCCTTCAGATCCGATTCGCAGTCTGTGTGTGTGGTCTATAAACCATCCACTGCTGTCCGGCACCCTGTGGTGCATCCGGTCACATTAACTGGTCTTGCAGATACAGAAATATGTCATCATGCAACTTTGACCCAAAAAGCAAGCGAATAAAGGACTGGTTAAAGAACAGTTGCGCTAATGAAGCTCAGGCTGATCACAGCAGCGACCTTCCGCAGAACAACGCATTCATTGTGCACAAGTTCAACTGTATTACGTTCCAGGTGTTGTTCAACTTACCGATCAGAGCCAGCTGTAAGAAGTACAGTCCGAGGAAGTCCATTATGGAGTGCGACATGAATTCAAATGGATGCAAATCCCGGGCGAGCGATGATGCGCGAGAATAAAAGCCTTCTGTTTGTTGGAACTGGCACCGAAATCAGGACCGAAGGAATCGCAGCTATTTCTCAAGTGATGACTGGTCACTTACGCTGACGCCGGAATCCACAGCAGTGCATGAAAAAAGAGGAGCGCAGCAGAGCATCATTATTTAACAGTCAAACTTTTGTCATGGAGGAAAAACGGGTTACAGCTGCGCCAAATCGAGTCAGTGGCTCCAAATCAATGCAACACCAGAGGGGTGGAGAAATACAAAAACATAAAAAACTGTTTGTTCCTTAGGTGGAATGAATCTGGCGCGGATTGAAGATCCCTGGCCGTTTCATCTGTCCGTCCCGAGCCGCTGCTTCCTCTCTCCTCTTCGCCTCCACCTGCGCACCGTCTGGAAACTGCGGATGAATCACAGGGGCGCGTAGCTTTGCGCACTCCGACCTGCGAGTCACACAGCGCCTGTACTCCTCTGCTCCCAGGCGGGTCCGGCCGGAGATGCCCAGCCCAGCTCGTTTAAAAATCCAATCTTGGCCAAAGTTGAAATAGGACAAGTTAAATCGATAGCCTATTTCATACTGCCATAAAATGGAAACAATAAACCTGCGTACAATGGTGCATGGGGTGGGTGGACCGTATCCACACTTCTCAGAAAGTAGGTTATTCCCCCTAAAAAAGAGAAACTACCACAGTCCACTTGCATGAGAATCATTGATTTGGAGGAAGTTGAGAGAATATTTTAGGGGCCTACAGCAGCAGCACAGGAGGAGCAGACTGACTCGGTGTCTGTGCCTCCTCATGGTGGAGATGAAGGGACCATCTTGCAGCCAGCATGGCGTGTTTGAGGCTACCTGCTGTCTAATGTGCTCATGCTGGTCTCTCTCAGAAGAACACAACAAAGAACAATCTATTTAGATCTGGTTTAGTCGGAAACGGGTCTGATTGACGTCCGAGACGAGCTGTTCTATTATTATCATGATTATTATTTTGAGACATAGCCTACTTTATCTGTAAGACATCTTTTTACCACACCCACAATAATTGGATTACGTCCGTATAAAGCAGCACTCCATAAATCATGGACAATATTTAAATTCTTCATATGACAGCTGTTATGGGTGCTTTTCTTCCCTTTGTCCTGTTAAAGCCTGAATTATTTTCAAGCTGTTAAACTCACACTCTGGATGAGAAATTTATTTTTGAGTGGCCTCTCTGTTGGGAGTTGTTTTGCCTCCTCGAGCTTATTTGTGGAGTTTTTACAGCATCTCTGGGACAAAACCTTGTTTGTGCAGAATATGTAAAAACGGCTGACACTCACAGAACCGTGGGAAGGATCATACGCTGTTTCTAGAAGGAGCTGCACAACCTGAACTTCTGCTCAGTTGTGTGTTTCCTGAGGAGACTGGGCAGCGTGCTCCGGCTGATAAGCAGCAGCAAGTGTTCTGGAAACTTTTATCACATTTGCAGAAATTTGTCTTGAAGCCTGAAGCCCACGTTGAATTACTTACTGATCACAACACAGGACACCGTCCGTATGACTTCATCTTTAAAATGAGTAATGATTATATATATATATATACATTATATACATGCTGTGGTGTTTGAGACTCCATGCAGTCTGCTGTTAAACATGTCTGGTTTATGGACATCTTTTTTATGGTCATTTGATAATGTCAAACGTCATTCATTTAGAAAATGATAAAAATAACGTACACTGCTCAGTCAATGACATGTTCTGTGCATTGACCACAGAGGAGAAGAAAGGACAGCAACACCCAAGAGTCCCACGATGCCGTCTGTCATTACTTTCAGACCAACAGTCTGCAGACTGGCCAATCACAGCGCAGCACCGGCCAGCTCCGACAGCTAACCGGCCGGGTTACAGTCCGGCTGGTGTCATCGTTTCAGATGTTCCTTATTGTTCTCACAGGCCGCTGCGTTGGCGACGGGAAGCTGCCACACAGTTACAGCGCGTTCCTCATTCGTCCACCAGACGACGGACTCGACCACGAACAACAATACATACATACATACATAACAACAGCAATAACCGTCTCCAACACGGAAACATCACAGAAGACAGTCAGTGTTGGATTAATCGTGAAGATGCTGTCCCCAAGAAGACAGTGCATCAGAGGTATTAAATATGTGGTCTACGTCTGTCCAAATGTCACCAAATACAGTGAGTTCAATCTCAAGGGAAAGTGGGGGGGGGGGGGGGTACAATCACACATGACCCGAACAAGCAGTTAAACTCATAGAAGCTGCAGAAGATAATACAATACATTGATAATGATTATTTGAATTTGTTTTAACTGGTCTTAACAGAACAGCAGCAGTGCTTCACTACATCTGTAGTTTGCGTATGTTTCAACATCTCTATGCTTTGAGAGGTCACTACCTGATGATATGGTTTCCTGTCCTTCTTGGCGCTTACTCTGCAGGACTAACTGACTGCTGACATGCTTCTACTCTGCAGGACTAACTGACTGCTGACATGCTTCTACTCTGCAGGACTAACTGACTGCTGACATGCTTCTACTCTGCAGGACTAACTGACTGCTGACATGCTTCTACTCTGCAGGACTAACTGACTGCTGACATGCTTCTACTCTGCAGGACTAACTGACTGCTGACATGCTTCTACTCTGCAGGACTAACTGACTGCTGACATGCTTCTACTCTGCAGGACTAACTGACTGCTGACATGCTTCTACTCTGCAGGACTAACTGACTGCTGACATGCTTCTACTCTGCAGGACTAACTGGCTGTTGACATGCTTCTACTCTGCAGGACTAACTGACTGCTGACATGCTTCTACTCTGCAGGACTGACTGACTGTTTACATGCTTCTACTCTGCAGGACTAACTGACTGCTGACATGCTTCTACTCTGCAGGACTAACTGACTGCTGACATGCTTCTACTCTGCAGGACTAACTGACTGCTGACATGCTTCTACTCTGCAGGACTAACTGACTGCTGACATGCTTCTACTCTGCAGGACTAACTGGTGGACACTGGAGATGCAGCACATCTCGGCATGAGTCTGACTGTAGTGTGGGAGGGAGGTTTTCAGATGTGGTTATAGTGTTTTATGCTCGTGTGTTTAGTATATTCAATTTAAAAAATAATTTACATTTATGGAATTCAGCTTCAAAGAAGAATTTGGAAGCTTGGGAGAGTAACGACAAAGAAAAACTGAGCTTTAATTTCCCAGAAATCCTGGGGATGTGTAATGTACAGTAATGGCAGTAAACTGCACACACAATGCTGGAAAGCATCAACTGTGCACCGAAGGACACACGAGGAGAACGATGTATACTGCAGCTGGTCACACTCGTCTCCTCTGCACAGCTTTCGCTGTTTGGACTCCGTTCTGAAATCACTTCCTACGAAGAGAAAGGAGACCGTACCAAATAAGAGTTTCATTAGTGCCGTCACGATGAATGTGTGAGACGTCTTCATGCTGAAACAAGTGTATTCACAACACGCTCGCCAAGTGCACATTTAACAAGAAGGCACACAAAGAAAATGCTTCTTCTTTACAGCGGCACCAGAGGGGGAGTAAATGTCTGAGGTTTGGATTTGTACCCTGGCGGCGGTCCAGCAGCGCATCCACTGAGCAGCTCCACAGCAGCAGCAGCAGCAGCTGGTAGTTAAATGCCTTGCTCAAGGGCAAACCGGCTGCCGTTGCTGTGGGCGAGCAGGACGATGCTTATTCAGGTCTCTGGTGTACCCAGAAGGCTATGAAAGAGCAACCTAACCTTACCGCTCTCCCAACACTCCTGAATTACAGAGCGTGCCAAAAAAGATGGTGTATTGATTCCCGACCTCCATCAACCCCCCCCCCCCCTGCTTTGGATCGAATCCTTCCAGAGATTTCTCTCCTGTGTCTCCACCTCCGCTCACACTCTGTGTCCCACTCAAAAAGATTTTCCCTTCAAAATGTGTGTGGAGCCGGTGTCATAAGCCGGGGGAGAGGATGAGGGACGGCCTCCTGCTGGGCTGCTCGTGAAGCGGGAGGAAAGTCTTACCGTGGGCTGATGTAGAAGCGCTAATGCATTCAAATGCATGCCGGCTCCTGAGCCTGTGTTTGCCTGCTGAGACACACGGCGAGGGAAATTACAGGGAGAGAAAGAGAGACAATATTGACCCGTAATGGGCTGAATCAAAACGTCGGAACAGCTTCAAGGCCAGAGAGCAGAAAGACTTCCCGGGGAAATGAAGGTCCAGTTACATGACGATGTCACACGGCCGTCTGCAGCACAACGCTGTTAGCTTCACAGCGTCTGCCTCCTCTTTGCCATTGCAACCAAGCAATGCACCATCTCAAATTATTCAGAGAAATACTATATAATTCATGGCCTCTGCCCGGTTACACAACAGTCCGATGGTTTTACCGTTGAGGGCAACATGTACTACAGACCACCTCTCAGCTGAAGCGGCAATCGCAGTGCTAGCGGTACCAGCGTCTGGTTTACGAGCGGTTCAGCAGACTTCTCCGACACATTACGCGTCGTGCTGCTGTGCCTTCCTGTTTCCATCCCCCTTCTCCATTTCCATTACTTATTCATTTTGAGTAAAGACGAGGTTTGCACCACTCTACAGCCCGCAATGCTGTTTTTCTGAGCTGCTCCGTCACAGACAATTCGGCTGACAACTCATTACGGGATAAAACTACTGAGGCGTCATCACCGTGTTCCCCTCCTCTTCCTCACTGTGACGGAGAGAGGTGAGGCGTCATCACCGTGTTCCCCTCCTCTTCCTCACTGTGACGGAGAGAGGTGAGGCGTCATCACCGTGTTCCCCTCCTCTTCCTCACTGTGACGGAGAGAGGTGAGGTGTCATCACCGTGTTCCCCTCCTCTTCCTCACTGTGACGGAGAGAGGTGAGGTGTCATCACCGTGTTCCCCTCCTCTTCCTCACTGTGACGGAGAGAGGTGAGGTGTCATCACCGTGTTCCCCTCCTCTTCCTCACTGTGACGGAGAGAGGTGAGGTGTCATCACCGTGTTCCCCTCCTCTTCCTCACTGCGATGGAGAGAGGTGAGGTGTCATCACCGTGTTCCCGTCTTCTTCCTCACTGTGACGGAGAGAGGTGAGGCGTCATCACCGTGTTCCCGTCTTCTTCCTCACTGTGACGGAGAGAGGTGAGGTGTCATCACCGTGTTCCCCTCCTCTTCCTCACTGTGACGGAGAGAGGTGAGGTGTCATCACCGTGTTCCCCTCCTCTTCCTCACTGTGACGGAGAGAGGTGAGGTGTCATCACCGTGTTCCCCTCCTCTTCCTCACTGCGATGGAGAGAGGTGAGGTGTCATCACCGTGTTCCCGTCTTCTTCCTCACTGTGACGGAGAGAGGTGAGGTGTCATCACCGTGTTCCCGTCTTCTTCCTCACTGTGACGGAGAGAGGTGAGGCGTCATCACCGTGTTCCCGTCTTCTTCCTCACTGTGACGGAGAGAGGTGAGGTGTCATCACCGTGTTCCCCTCCTCTTCCTCACTGTGACGGAGAGAGGTGAGGTGTCATCACCGTGTTCCCCTCCTCTTCTTCACTGTGACGGAGAGAGGTGAGGTGTCATCACCGTGTTCCCCTCCTCTTCCTCACTGCGATGGAGAGAGGTGAGGTGTCATCACCGTGTTCCCCTCCTCTTCTTCACTGTGACGGAGAGAGGTGAGGTGTCATCACCGTGTTCCCCTCCTCTTCCTCACTGCGATGGAGAGAGGTGAGGTGTCATCACCGTGTTCCTCTCCTCTTCTTCACTGTGACGGAGAGAGGTGAGGTGTCATCACCGTGTTCCCCTCCTCTTCCTCACTGTGACGGAGAGAGGTGAGGTGTCATCACCGTGTTCCCCTCCTCTTCCTCACTGCGATGGAGAGAGGTGAGGCGTCATCACCGTGTTCCCCTCCTCTTCTTCACTGTGACGGAGAGAGGTGAGGTGTCATCACCGTGTTCCCCTCCTCTTCCTCACTGTGACGGAGAGAGGTGAGGTGTCATCACCGTGTTCCCCTCCTCTTCCTCACTGTGACGGAGAGAGGTGAGGTGTCATCACCGTGTTCCCCTCCTCTTCCTCACTGTGACGGAGAGAGGTGAGGTGTCATCACCGTGTTCCCGTCTTCCTCATTGTGACGGAGAGAGGTGAGGTGTCATCACCGTGTTCCCGTCTTCTTCCTCACTGTGACGGAGAGAGGTGAGGTGTCATCACCGTGTTCCCCTCTTCCTCATTGTGACGGAGAGAGGTGAGGTGTCATCACCGTGTTCCCCTCCTCTTCCTCACTGCGATGGAGAGAGGTGAGGCGTCATCACCGTGTTCCCCTCCTCTTCCTCACTGTGACGGAGAGAGGTGAGGTGTCATCACCGTGTTCCCCTCCTCTTCCTCACTGCGATGGAGAGAGGTGAGGCGTCATCACCGTGTTCCCCTCCTCTTCCTCACTGTGACGGAGAGAGGTGAGGTGTCATCACCGTGTTCCCGTCTTCTTCCTCACTGTGACGGAGAGAGGTGAGGCGTCATCACCGTGTTCCCGTCTTCTTCCTCACTGTGACGGAGAGAGGTGAGGCGTCATCACCGTGTTCCCCTCCTCTTCCTCACTGTGACGGAGAGAGGTGAGGCGTCATCACCGTGTTCCCGTCTTCTTCCTCACTGTGACGGAGAGAGGTGAGGTGTCATCACCGTGTTCCCCTCCTCTTCCTCACTGCGATGGAGAGAGGTGAGGTGTCATCACCGTGTTCCCGTCTTCTTCCTCACTGCGACGGAGAGAGGTGAGGTGTCATCACCGTGTTCCCCTCCTCTTCTTCACTGTGACGGAGAGAGGTGAGGTGTCATCACCGTGTTCCCCTCCTCTTCCTCACTGTGACGGAGAGAGGTGAGGTGTCATCACCGTGTTCCCCTCCTCTTCTTCACTGTGACGGAGAGAGGTGAGGTGTCATCACCGTGTTCCCCTCCTCTTCCTCACTGTGACGGAGAGAGGTGAGGTGTCATCACCGTGTTCCCCTCCTCTTCCTCACTGTGACGGAGAGAGGTGAGGTGTCATCACCGTGTTCCCCTCCTCTTCCTCACTGTGACGGAGAGAGGTGAGGTGTCATCACCGTGTTCCCCTCCTCTTCCTCATTGTGACGGAGAGAGGTGAGGTGTCATCACCGTGTTCCCCTCCTCTTCCTCACTGTGACGGAGAGAGGTGAGGTGTCATCACCGTGTTCCCCTCCTCTTCCTCACTGTGACGGAGAGAGGTGAGGCGTCATCGCCGTGTTCCCCTCCTCTTCCTCACTGTGACGGAGAGAGGTGAGGTGTCATCGCCGTGTTCCCCTCCTCTTCCTCACTGTGACGGAGAGAGGTGAGGTGTCATCGCCGTGTTCCCCTCCTCTTCCTCACTGTGACGGAGAGAGGTGAGGTGTCATCACCGTGTTCCCCTCCTCTTCCTCACTGTGACGGAGAGAGGTGAGGTGTCATCGCCGTGTTCCCCTCCTCTTCCTCACTGTGACGGAGAGAGGTGAGGTGATTGGGGTTTGCAGACAGTTTGCAGAGAGATGGCTTTGATAGACGCGTCTAATTGAAAAGAAAACAGAAATGCTGCACCTTTCTTAAACTTCCTTAGAGCTGTTTTTACTCTCAACAACATCCGCTGGTATCGGACCCCATGTGGTACCTTCATAGCCGTTCATATAGGTGAACAAGGCAATAGTCGAGGGTGGCACTTTGGCAAGGTCGTCGAAATGTGGGCCAACTATTCATGAGCAGAACCGCTGAGTAACCAACAGCAGTAACTGCAGTCTCTCTCTAGGTTACTCTCGCCAAGGAAGCACAATGATTGCTGAGGAAAGTAACTCCCGCCCCCCTGCTCCCACCAGCCAACCGCATCCTAGCCTCCTGACACCAAGCGCCAAGGAAAACCCAAACAAATGCAATGTGAGGAGAAGCAAATACTGTGAATCTAACAAGACGAGTATTGAAAGAGCACGTCCTCCGAAAACAGAGGGACTCGTTGGTGAGACACATTGACCCCAGGAGTCCAGTACCACCGAACCAAGAGGGCGCTAGCGGCGCTAGCACACTACTGTCACCGCCAGCGCTCACGAAGAGAAGAGGCAGCAGGCGCTAGCGCTCTGATGTCGTGACAAAGGAAGCTTTGTCTTATCGTCGTTTAAGTCGCGGTTGAAACTTGCCTGTGCACATTTCATTTGTGTGTGTTTCGCGCGATAGAACTATAAATCCAGCTTTAAATTTCATATGATGCCGAGCTGATGTTTTCAAATTTGTCCAAACCCCAAATATATTTAATTTACAATGCTTTAAAATAGAAAAAAAGAAGCGAGATAAATGTCTTCAGTGATTATCAGTTGTTTCAGCACTACTGTATGTGACCAGACAGCAGGAAGGAGTCGCACGTCTGTGTTACTCTGAAGATCTTCTGGGTTCATTTGCTTTAAGTCTGAACTCGGTCTTGAACCACCTTTGGAGCTAAAAGCGAAGTCAAAATCAACCTTTCATTTGCATTCCCCGTTGCTGCTGCTGGACTACATGTGCAGTAACAAGCAGGCCTTGTTTTAACAGTTTGCTGTGGCTCTCTGTTCACTTCATAACACGTTGCACTCCCTTCGGCTGAAGGACAGCAGGAATAAAGAGCCTGCGGTGCGGCGGCGGACGGGCTGGACTGATGGCACTTTCTTGGCCGTCACACTGATTTTGTCCCATTTGTAAATTCTGTGCCTGCTGTGGGAAATATTACCGAGCCAGCGTTACAAGCAGTCCCTGTGCTTTACAGCCTTTACGGCTGCGAAGCGTCGTTTGTGAGCAGCGGCGTGAGACCTGAGTGAAATGGAACTCAGCAGGTCTCATTTGATGTCCAAGCGTTAGTCTTCTTAGGCGCGAAAGTCTCAGCTGATGGAACTCCATGCAAATAAACAAACAATGAAATCTGTGGACTGAAAAATGCTTTGCGACTGTTAATGTTGAACGCACTGCATTTTAAACCTTTGCATCTTGTAACAGAAATGTAAAATGCAGAGATGGGGACATCATGTGCTGAGGTTCAATGAGCGGTGATTCAGCAGCACTCACATGAACTACATGTTCATGTGAGTGCTGAATGAGTCCTTAAGTGTACTAGCATGATGTATCGGTACGAGTATTTCTAGGCTGATTGTCGTATTTTCACAATAAATGAAATTGGACTACTTTTTGACGAACAAATAACTGATTGAGTATTTCTCAGACTTGTATCCCAGCAGAGGAGTCTGACAGCATCACTCGATTGTGATTGCAAGTCAGTGTAAGTTAATACAGGAAGTAGCCAGCGGTGCACAGATACGACCGTCCTGCTGTAGATGTGAATAGCAGTGTGTGTTCTGCCCCTTTTCTCTTTCTATCGACTTCAGTCAATTCAAACATCCTGGGGATGGTCCTGGACTGGTCGGTTTACTTTAGTTCAACTTTGGCTGCAAAACCGAACAGAACGTCAGGGCGATTTGTTTGGTTGGACTTGTGAAGCTGCAGAGGAAGCTGCGCTCCTGTTGAACAGGACGGCCGTGCTCTGCACAGGTTTGGTGTGACAGCAGGGCGAGGTTTAGGTTTAGCATCACCTGCACAGCCACAGTACAACATCAGAACCCTCCAATCAAAAAACAACAATCAACGGCTACTTTGACTGTTTTGCACATTCCATTGCTCTACTTTGACTGTTTGTTTGATTCCACTAGAGAAACCTTTTGGGCGGTGTGCAAGAACAATGATGAGAGATCACAGAAGGCACCATGTTTCTTCTTTGCCCATGTAGCATATCATCAAACGACAACGCACAGCCTTTGAAGATGCAGCTGAGGAGACGCCTCCCCTGCAGTGGTACCGATGCACTGCAGCATCAGCTCTGCTCTGTTTGCAGCTGAAACCAGAAACAGAACAACAGGAGGAGAAGACGGGCTGAACACAGGCCCGTGGTGTAATTATCATCATATCTGGCCATCGCAGTGGGCAGGTGATGAGGCCGATGTTTCCAGAAGGAAATGTGAGGAACAAAAGACCAAAAGAGCCGTGTGTCCGTGGCAACGGGGCCGTTCTCGTGATGCGTTTGCAGCGGCGTAGTTCAGATGCACAGCAAGGATGCGTGGAAATGGATAAATCAATGAGGCCATCTGGGGAGAGGAAGTCGAGATGAGAAATGGTTTAATGCTGACGTTCACTCTACAGTAGCCTCACAGACCTAATTATTCCATTCATTACCGGGACGACAGAGAGCCTCCTTATTTTCATGACAGACATCAAATTTAATTTGCTTTTAAGGAACTTATAGGTCACGCAGTATTTGTGAAAGCCTATTTTTTTCCCCACAACCTTGAGAGCAATTAACACGCTTTCTTTTATTTACATATTTGTATTTTACACAAATATGATCGCTGAGGGTTTTTAAAACAATAACAGAAACTGATAGTCTGAGTTAAATGCAGTTCACATGCAGAAGACCAATCGAGCACATGTACAAACATGAAGTATAGACCAACAGCGTGAAGCTGCACAGCGCGTGATATAGAGATATATATATATATATATATAGATAGAGATATATATATATATATATATATATATATATATATATATATAGATATATATATATGTACGTGCTAACGTGAAAACGATCAAGCTCGTGGATTTATTGAACGATAAATTGGAAAAGTCGATGAAAAGTAAACTGCAAAGAGATAAATGTTTGACTGGAGTCTGGAGGTCGTGCCAGCATGGAGCGTCGAGGGAACTCGACTTAATGCCGTTGTGTTGTTCTACCGATGTTCAATATCAAGTCAATGGCGTTAAATATCGAGTCTATGGCTGTATTGTACAAGTCGATAACAAAAAATTACGGAAGTCACGACCATGTATTGTAGAATTAGTCGATCAAACATGATTTGGGTCATGTCCGTATATTAATGAGTCATTAACGTAGAAATAGTTGGTTCATTCCATACATCGTACGATAAGTCGAGAATAGAAAAATGATGGAAGTCATGATGATATATTGTTCAATGAGTCAATAACGTAAAAGTGATAAACGTCCGTATCATAACAATGACTGAAGTCACATCCGTACAGTATATTGTGAGATGAGTCGATAGCATGACTATCGTAACGTTACAACGTTACAACGTTACATTGAGTCGTGACGAGTTACCGACCTGCCTCTAGCAGGTACAGACGACTTCTACTCTGCAGGACTAACTGACTGCTGACATGCTTCTACTCTGCAGGACTAACTGACTGCTGACATGCTTCTACTCTGCAGGACTAACTGACTGCTGACATGCTTCTACTCTGCAGGACTAACTGGCTGCTGACATGCTTCTACTCTGCAGGACTAACTGACTGCTTACATGCTTCTACTCTGCAGGACTAACTGACTGCTGACATGCTTCTACTCTGCAGGACTAACTGGCTGATTACATGCTTCTACTCTGCAGGACTAACTGACTGCTGACATGCTTCTACTCTGCAGGACTAACTGACTGCTGACATGCTTCTACTCTGCAGGACTAACTGACTGTTTACATGCTTCTACTCTGCAGGACTAACTGACTGCTTACATGCTTCTACTCTGCAGGACTAACTGACTGCTGACATGCTTCTACTCTGCAGGACTAACTGACTGATTACATGCTTCTACTCTGCAGGACTAACTGACTGTTTACATGCTTCTACTCTGCAGGACTAACTGGCTGATTACATGCTTCTACTCTGCAGGACTAACTGACTGATTACATGCTTCTACTCTGCAGGACTAACTGACTGATTACATGCTTCTACTCTGCAGGACTAACTGACTGTTTACATGCTTCTACTCTGCAGGACTAACTGGCTGATTACATGCTTCTACTCTGCAGGACTAACTGGCTGTTTACATGCTTCTACTCTGCAGGACTAACTGACTGTTTACATGCTTCTACTCTGCAGGACTAACTGACTGCTTACATGCTTCTACTCTGCAGGACTAACTGACTGCTGACATGCTTCTACTCTGCAGGACTAACTGACTGATTACATGCTTCTACTCTGCAGGACTAACTGACTGTTTACATGCTTCTACTCTGCAGGACTAACTGGCTGATTACATGCTTCTACTCTGCAGGACTAACTGACTGATTACATGCTTCTACTCTGCAGGACTAACTGGCTGCTGACATGCTTCTACTCTGCAGGACTAACTGACTGCTGACATGCTTCTACTCTGCAGGACTAACTGGCTGATTACATGCTTCTACTCTGCAGGACTAACTGGCTGATTACATGCTTCTACTCTGCAGGACTAACTGACTGATTACATGCTTCTACTCTGCAGGACTAACTGGCTGCTGACATGCTTCTACTCTGCAGGACTAACTGACTGCTGACATGCTTCTACTCTGCAGGACTAACTGACTGCTTACATGCTTCTACTCTGCAGGACTAACTGGCTGATTACATGCTTCTACTCTGCAGGACTAACTGGCTGATTACATGCTTCTACTCTGCAGGACTAACTGGCTGCTTACTGATTACTGCTTCCATGCTGCTGGTGCGTGAGAGAGAAAGGGAAATGTTGGTGAAGGTCACAAATCCACCGTCACTTGCAGAGTTTCTTGAAGAGATTGTCAGAAGACAAAGTCACATTTATTATCATCGTGCCAGCACTTCACTCTGTCAACGTCTCTGTGGAGTCAGTACAGCTTGTGCAGATTTCATAATAGTCTGAGAAAGAAAGCGCACGCACACAAACAATTCTCAAAAATAAGAAGGAAGAGATTGGCTGTATACTTGGACTGCAGCCACGGCAGGACCACAACGGATTCTACATCAAAGCACACAGCCGGCAACGTGTCAGAACATTTTCACATTTCAGCATCAACATCCCTAAAACGCTGCAGGAGCAGTCAGCCGTACACGTGCAGCAGAGCATCTAAACCTTCATTCTGCTGCTCCTCATATCAGTAATTACTGAGCAGCGACGCCGCCTCACACAGCGGACAAGAAGGAAGTGCAGATGGCTCCACGGCGCCGCGTCTGTCTGGGCTCCTTTGTCAGGTAACCTACGCTGAAGAGTACCGCATGTCCCCAGAGAAGAAGAGAGTGTGAACGAGGCAGATGTGGTACAACGCGGCTGAAGATGTTTCCTCCGAGCTGAAGAACGGCTCTCGGTGCTCCGAACGTCTCAAGGTGTAATCACAGGCGAGTGAGTCAGTGAGCAGCAGCAGAGCAACACATGAAGCGTCATGTAGTGTGAAGAAAGTGGTTCATTTGTGTGCATTTCATTTCTATGACAACTGCATCAATGGTCCAGTTGTCCTCCAGGTAAGAGGAAGAACGTTTCTGATCTCTTTACGTCTGCTGCCGTCACATTATGCTCCAAATCCTGTAATTTCCCCACTGAGGGACTAATAAAGGATTATCTTATCTTATCTCTTATCTTAACTCTCCCAATCATCCTGCGCGTGTCATTGGGGCCACAGTGTTCAGATAACTAGAGTGTATGAAGTCATAAACCGGTTTGTTGAAGCATCACGTTTCTATATTCTGTATTTTACTGGCTACATTCTGTCAAAGACTCGACGACAAACAAAGATCAATATGAATAACTGCTAAATGACTAAACCTTGAAGAGTCAACCTGACGACTGGAGGCCTGGACAGTTCGTGTGCGATCCACCGCAGTACACACTTCATGTTGTATGTATGACGAGTACCAGCATGGCCTGCATGTGGATCAGAAACTGTCCCGAAACCCTAAAACCTTTGAGGGATTACTGCAGTCGAGTGCATTGTTGAGAGGCCGGACAGAAATATCTCACAGAATCCTCTCAAAACGTTCACATATTCAACACAATGTTTAAAAACATATTATACTTATTACACGTCGTAAAGTTACGACAAAAAACTTTATTACGAGAACAAACAAGTTTAATATTTCCTCATTAAATCACAATGTAGCCGCCATCCGACTTCCCCCAGATGATGACTTACCCGATATTATTTTATGATTAAATATGCAAATGAGGTGGACGAGGAGATGATGCTTTGGTGACCTTATGAGAAATGTAAACGTGTATTTGGATGTTTTCTTTCTAAACTCTGCTCAGTGCATTTATGATGTTTCCAGCATGCAACCGTGGATGTAGTCATGACTTCAGAACAGACGCAGGGATAGATTGTACGGTAGATTTGTTTGTATGATCTTTATAGTTTAGGATAAGACAGAAGGGCAGAGATCCATAAACATACAGACGAAGCAGCTTCAGTGGTATTGAACGCAGAAGACGCAGCACTACAACGCTCTGATGAGCTTCACTGGTGTTTATGTTGTTATCATTCACAGGGACATCCGACCCAACGTTCATGTCAAAGCTGCATCACACATACAGCAGAGTGAGCACCTGTGAGGACCTGTGAAGACCTGCGAGGACCTGCGAGGACCTGCGAGGACCTGCGAGCACCTGTGAAGACCTGCGAGGGCCTGTGAGGACCTGTGAGGACCTGCGAGGACCTGCGAGGGCCTGTCAGGACCTGCCAGGACCTGTGAGCACCTGCGAGGACCTGTGAGGGCCTGTGAGGACCTGCGAGGGCCTGCCAGGACCTGTGAGCACCTGCGAGGACCTGCGAGGACCAGTCAGGACCTGCCAGGACCTGCGAGCACCTGCGAGGACCTGCGAGGACCAGTCAGGACCTGCGAGGGCCTGCCAGGACCTGTGATCACCTGCGAGGACCAGTCAGGACCTGCGAGGACCTGCCAGGACCTGTCTGGGAAAGTCAGCTGACTGGCCACAATCCAACTGCACTTTATGAGCAAGAAGCAAGAAGGAGGTGAAGAAGCAAGAAGAGGTGAAGAAGCAAGAAGAGGTGAAGAAGCAAGAGGAGGTGAAGAAGCAAGAGAGAGGTGAAGAAGCAAGAAGGAGGTGAAGAAGCAAGAAGGAGGTGAAGAAGCAAGAGGAGGTGAAGAAGCAAGAGAGAGGTGAAGAAGCAAGAAGGAGGTGAAGAAGCAAGAAGGAGGTGAAGAAGCAAGAGGAGGTGAAGAAGCAAGAGGGAGGTGAAGAAGCAAGAAGGAGGTGAAGAAGCAAGAAGGAGGTGAAGAAGCAAGAGAGAGGTGAAGAAGCAAGAGGAGGTGAAGAAGCAAGAAGAGGTGAAGAAGCAAGAAGAGGTGAAGAAGCAAGAAGAGGTGAAGAAGCAAGAGGAGGTGAAGAAGCAAGAAGAGGTGAAGAAGCAAGGAGGTGAAGAAGCAAGGAGGTGAAGAAGCAAGAGAGAGGTGAAGAAGCAAGAGAGAGGTGAAGAAGCAAGAAGGAGGTGAAGAAGCAAGAAGGAGGTGAAGAAGCAAGAAGAGGTGAAGAAGCAAGAAGAGGTGAAGAAGCAAGAAGAGGTGAAGAAGCAAGAGGAGGTGAAGAAGCAAGAGAGAGGTGAAGAAGCAAGAAGGAGGTGAAGAAGCAAGAAGGAGGTGAAGAAGCAAGAAGGAGGTGAAGAAGCAAGAGGAGGTGAAGAAGCAAGAGAGAGGTGAAGAAGCAAGAAGGAGGTGAAGAAGCAAGAAGGAGGTGAAGAAGCAAGAGGAGGTGAAGAAGCAAGAGGGAGGTGAAGAAGCAAGAAGGAGGTGAAGAAGCAAGAAGGAGGTGAAGAAGCAAGAGAGAGGTGAAGAAGCAAGAGGAGGTGAAGAAGCAAGAAGAGGTGAAGAAGCAAGAAGAGGTGAAGAAGCAAGAGGAGGTGAAGAAGCACGAAGAGGTGAAGAAGCAAGAAGAGGTGAAGAAGCAAGGAGGTGAAGAAGCGAGAGAGGTGAAGAAGCAAGAGAGAGGTGAAGAAGCAAGAAGGAGGTGAAGAAGCAAGAGAGAGGTGAAGAAGCAAGAAGGAGGTGAAGAAGCAAGAGGAGGTGAAGAAGCAAGAAGGAGGTGAAGAAGCAAGAAGGAGGTGAAGAAGCAAGAAGGAGGTGAAGAAGCAAGAGAGAGGTGAAGAAGCAAGAGGAGGTGAAGAAGCAAGAAGAGGTGAAGAAGCAAGAAGAGGTGAAGAAGCAAGAGGAGGTGAAGAAGCAAGAAGAGGTGAAGAAGCAAGAGGAGGTGAAGAAGCGAGAGAGGTGAAGAAGCAAGAGAGAGGTGAAGAAGCAAGAAGGAGGTGAAGAAGCAAGAGGAGGTGAAGAAGCAAGAAGGAGGTGAAGAAGCAAGAGGGAGGTGAAGAAGCAAGAAGGAGGTGAAGAAGCAAGAAGGAGGTGAAGAAGCAAGAAGGAGGTGAAGAAGCAAGAGGAGGTGAAGAAGCAAGAAGAGGTGAAGAAGCAAGAAGAGGTGAAGAAGCAAGAGAGAGGTGAAGAAGCAAGAGGAGGTGAAGAAGCAAGAAGAGGTGAAGAAGCAAGAAGAGGTGAAGAAGCAAGAGAGAGGTGAAGAAGCAAGAAGAGGTGAAGAAGCAAGAAGAGGTGAAGAAGCAAGAGGAGGTGAAGAAGCAAGAAGAGGTGAAGAAGCAAGAGGAGGTGAAGAAGCAAGAAGAGGTGAAGAAGCGAGAGAGGTGAAGAAGCAAGAGAGAGGTGAAGAAGCAAGAGAGAGGTGAAGAAGCAAGAAGGAGGTGAAGAAGCAAGAAGGAGGTGAAGAAGCAAGAGGAGGTGAAGAAGCAAGAGGAGGTGAAGAAGCAAGAGGAGGTGAAGAAGCAAGAAGGAGGTGAAGAAGCAAGAGGGAGGTGAAGAAGCAAGGAGGTGAAGAAGCAAGAAGGAGGTGAAGAAGCAAGAGAGAGGTGAAGAAGCAAGAGGAGGTGAAGAAGCAAGAGGAGGTGAAGAAGCAAGAAGGAGGTGAAGAAGCAAGAAGGAGGTGAAGAAGCAAGAGGAGGTGAAGAAGCAAGAAGGAGGTGAAGAAGCAAGAAGGAGGTGAAGAAGCAAGAAGGAGGTGAAGAAGCAAGAAGGAGTGAAGAAGCAAGAAGGAGCTGAAGAAGCAAGAAGGAGGTGAAGAAGCAAGAAGGAGGTGAAGAAGCAAGAAGGAGTGAAGAAGCAAGAAGGAGCTGAAGAAGCAAGAGGAGGTGAAGAAGCAAGAAGGAGGTGAAGAAGCAGACAGCAGCTCAGGCAGTTACCGGCTCCAATGGATCTGTCTCCACGAGGAAGTTAACAACATGGTCACGCTGCAGTTTACGTCCATGTCCGTCCAAAATGTCTTCACGTCATCACTTTATCTTATTTGACATTTGAGTGGAAATTGTCAAACGTCGTAATTAGCTTATGAATTCTTGAGTTCTGGCCAAAAATAGTTTATCCCTGAATTAAATTTGAATAAATTCCCTGAAGGAGTTCCTGAGATATCGCGCGTGTGAAGGTATGGAAGGACAACCTGGAGACGCGATGCCTCCGGACACGGCTGTCACCGGGCAGAGACGAAGGAAAGGTTTTTAAAATGTGTCGAAGTCTGAATACTTTCTGCCGGCAGTGTTCATGTCAGATATGCAGCCTGGAATGACGTCTTCTGGATCAAAGTTCACGTGTACTCTATCTGAGCTCCACACTGTGTCCGTCTTTCTTCTTGGCCTGAAACTGAAGAGGAGGTGCGTCTTCCAGCTCGCTCAGTGTTTGTATGAGGGAGGCGCACACGACATCTTTCATCACCACTGATCTCACTGACTGCAGCAGTCATGAGCACATGTTCTGTTGTAATATTGTGAAACCAGTGAAAGGCCATCGACTCACACTGACGGTGGACGTGTTCTGATCCTTGCGTCTTGAGGTTCTCTGGGGTTGGTTAGCGAGCTGTTCAGTGTGATCACATGGTGAGTACAGCAAAGAGCACGCTGGAACACGCTGCATGTATCCGACTATCAAACAGCAGCTTTTTGTTTTTACCCGTTTAATGAACAAGCGCTTTAAGAAAAAGACATTTTTCAACAGCATAATGAGATAGCCACGCTAAGTAGAGTAGGCCACCGTAGTGCAGAGTTTGATCACGAGTGGGACGTGTGCAGAACAATGCAGTGCAAACTAAGTAAACCAGGAACAGGAGGAGAGATTCTGAATAATAAATGTTTTGTACAGCAGTGGTGTGCAGCTCTGAGCGGCGCACTAACGAGCCCGTCGGGGGAGAAGCAGTGAGGACGAGACGTTCAGACGACAGCAGCCTCACTGAGCGGATCGGTCCACTGGAGAGGTGAGGAGAAGAACCTGGAATCAGTGCCGCCACACCCATCGCCCGGATTTGTTTTCATAATGAACCTTTGACTACAATCGTACCGATCACGCCCACAGACCTGCTGGCACAACGTGAAACCTGATGTTGTGAAATGGAAACGGCTTCGTTTGCATTAGCTGTGCTGCTGCTGCAGCTCTCACACCGAGCAGCAGCCACACAGCTTCAAGTCCAAGCCGGCAGGAAACTGCAACGCAATCCTCCACAGGCCCAGTACACCCAGTACACCCAGTACACCCAGTACAACCAGTACACCCAGTACAACCAGTACACTCAGTACACCCAGTACAACCAGTACACTCAGTACACTCAGTACACCCAGTACAACCAGTACACCCAGTACAACCACTACACTCAGTACACTCAGTACACCCAGTACACCCAGTACAACCACTACACTCAGTACACTCAGTACACCCAGTACACCCAGTACAACCAGTACACCCAGTACAACCAGTACAACCACTACACCCAGTACACCCAGTATAACCAGTACACCCAGTACACTCAGTACACCCAGTACACTCAGTACACCCAGTACAACCAGTACACTCAGTACACTCAGTACACTCAGTACACCCAGTACACCCAGTTCACTCAGTACACTCAGTACACTCAGTACACCCAGTATAACCAGTACACCCAGTACACCCACTACACCCAGTACAACCACTACACCCAGTACACCCAGTATAACCAGTACACCCAGTACAACCAGTACAACCAGTACACCCAGTACAACCAGTAAACCCACTACACCCAGTACAACCAGTTTAACCAGTACACCCAGTACACCCACTACACCCAGTACACCCAGTACACTCAGTATAACCAGTACACCCAGTACACCCAGTACAACCACTACACCCAGTACACTCAGTAAACCCACTACACCCAGTACAACCAGTTTAACCAGTACAACCAGTACACCCAGTACACCCAGTATAACCAGTATAACCAGTACACCCAGTACACCCAGTACACCCAGTACACTCAGTACACCCAGTACAACCAGTACACTCAGTACACCCAGTACAACCAGTACACCCAGTACAACCAGTACAACCAGTACACTCAGTACACCCAGTACACCCAGTACACCCAGTACACTCAGTACACCCAGTACACCCAGTACAACCAGTACAACCAGTACAACCAGTACACTCAGTATAACCAGTACACCCAGTACACCCAGTACACCCAGTACAACCAGTACAACCAGTACACTCAGTACACTCAGTACACTCAGTATAACCAGTACACCCAGTATAACCAGTACACCCAGTACACCCAGTACACCCAGTACAACCAGTACACCCAGTACAACCAGTAAACCCACTACACCCAGTACAACCAGTTTAACCAGTACACCCAGTACAACCACTACACCCAGTACACCCAGTATAACCAGTACACCCAGTACACCCAGTACAACCAGTACACCCAGTACACCCAGTACAACCAGTACACTCAGTACACCCAGTATAACCAGTACACCCAGTACAACCAGTACACCCAGTACACCCAGTACACCCAGTACAACCAGTACACTCAGTACACCCAGTATAACCAGTACACTCAGTACACACAGTACACCCAGTACAACCAGTACAACCAGTACACTCAGTACACCCAGTACACCCAGTACAACCAGTACACCCAGTAGGCATGAACAGTAGTTTGTAGTTTGCATCCCTTCACTGAGCTGCAAAGTGGAACATTCCTTCTCGAGCGTTGGAGTCAGTTAAAGTAATAACTTCAAAGAGAGCGTCGCTGACTCAGCAGTGCACTCATGTAACAGAGTTGGCCTCATGGTGGACTGTTGAAAATAACGAACCTAAATCAAAGCAGCACATCCAGAGATATCAGGTTTTTTATTCCACAAATTATTCTTTCTCGTCAATACCTGATGCCTACATTTCCCACAATGCATCTCCACCGTCAACAGTTTGATCGGACATCAGAAGCAACTTGGGTTACGGTTTCAACAGTCGATTTAACTCGTTGTCACGCGTCTCGCTTTGACTTTCGACATTGCTGTCATTGAAAGGATACAAGGGTCTACAGGAGGAGGAGGAGCCTAAACAATTATGAATCTCTGCCATATTTCATCACTAAAATGTGCCAGACGCTTATCCTAAATTCTCGGAGGGATCCCCGGGCTTCCAGAGATACAAATATGTCGGGCTGAATTCCAGGAGAACGTGCAAAACATGATGCACACGACATCCCAAATATTTCAGTTTGATGTCGTGCTGCAGCCACAGCATGTGAACGCTGAACTCACTGTCAGCAGCATACTGCGGCTTCGACTAAGTGCTGTAACAGGATGTACCGGACACATTTCTGCTTTTTAAAGAATCCAAAAGATCTCACGAGTTCCGGAGGTTAGAAACAGCTGACTGTGAGCAGCTGCCCTGAGTTGATCCAGGAGAGATCGGTGAATACCACCGAGTGCAGGTCGGCATGGATCCCTGTCGGTTTGTGTTGCATGGTTGGACCTGGTGACCTGCACTGTGTGACAGCAATTCTTCTCGCCTGATCGATACTGAAGGAGGAAAGAAAGAAAGACTTTGAATGAATGTTCCAGACACGCCTGAAGGGAAAGTGGACTGAGTTTGAGATTCTTTCAGCACCGACGTCGGAGCAAAGCAGCGACCAACTTACAACTCAACAGCAGTCGGTCATCGTCAGGCTGTTGGGGAACCGTCCTCCTGCCCTTCTGGCATTATGTGGTTGCAGTGACCTCGCAGCACATAATGGAGTCGGACCACTTAGAGGCACAATGTAAGAATACGTCTCAAGGCAGCGATGTGACAGCGTATAATATTCAGTCCACTTTGTCAAATGCAACGCTCCCCCGCCTCCTCGCCATGTGCAAGGAGCGTTGTATTTGTGATGACGCCTCTGCCTCCCACGCCTAAATGGATGACGGACTTGTGAACTGTGAACGGCACAAGGAGGTAAAGGCGGCGGGGTGGCCTCAGAAAGACAGCCCTGTAATTAAAAGACCACAGGTTCGATCCCCAGAGGACCGACGCAACCCGGAGTGTCCGTGAGGAACACTCAAAGCACCAGCTGTTGAACCTCTGGAGAACCTGCACATGCAGACATGTCAGCAGCAAGGGAAATACCATCGTGTGTATAGATGCACATACAGGGGGAAATATATCAATAACTGAGTTTTTTGTGAGTCATTTGTAAACATGGATAGCTATCCATCTTCTATATTATCTATATATCTCACTTCATGCATGGAGCAGGGCTCGCACACCTTGTTGATATAAAGTGCCATTTAAAGATACTGATTGTTAATCAGCGTTCCATATCAACATTAAAGTTAACATTACATTTATGTACGACACCTCATCAAAATCTAAACCTCCAACGGAGCTGTAATTATATTCCATCCATTTCAGAAACGTGCATAACATTTTTGAAAAACAATTTTCTATGTTATGATAATTATACATGAGAGCACTCCACAAGAAGGCTGCCATCCTCATGAAAACATCCTCCTCCGAGCTGAAATCATTAACCCTCCACCAACCTTCTTCATCAGCAATAACGAAGGCAACCAGTACCGGCCAATCAGAGGCCGAGCAGGGCGGGTCTCCCTGGAAAAACTAATCAGTCAAACTGCCGTAAATAAATACCTTTTAATAAATTGGTTAAGCTGCCACGCGCCCCCGTAGGTAGCCTTCTTCTGCTGTCGAGTCTTTCAAAGGCTAACCGTCTATAGCTAACATACACGTTGTATCATGTCTGACTGCTATCATATTTCTACACATCTGTGTAAATACACACTAGTAAAACACACTTTGCGGACCGCTCCACCCAGTCCAAGCCCACATGAAGCACCTGCACCTCCACCCAGTCCAAGCCCACATGAAGCACCTGCACCTCCACCCAGTCCAAGCCCACATGAAGCACCTCCACCCAGTCCAAGCCCACATGAAGCACCTCCACCCAGTCCAAGCCCACATGAAGCACCTCCACCCAGTCCAAGCCCACATGAAGCACCTGCACCTCCACCCAGTCCAAGCCCACATGAAGCACCTGCACCTCCACCCAGTCCAAGCCCACATGAAGCACATGCCGCCCTCCACCCAGTCCAAGCCCACATGAAGCACCTCCACCCAGTCCAAGCCCACATGAAGCACCTGCACCTCCACCCAGTCCAAGCCCACATGAAGCACCTGCACCTCCACCCAGTCCAAGCCCACATGAAGCACCTGCTCCTCCACCCAGTCCAAGCCCACATGAAGCACCTGCACCTCCACCCAGTCCAAGCCCACATGAAGCACCTGCACCTCCACCCAGTCCAAGCCCACATGAAGCACCTGCACCTCCACCCAGTCCAAGCCCACATGAAGCACCTGCACCTCCACCCAGTCCAAGCCCACATGAAGCACCTCCACCCAGTCCAAGCCCACATGAAGCACCTCCACCCAGTCCAAGCCCACATGAAGCACCTCCACCCAGTCCAAGCCCACATGAAGCACCTCCACCCAGTCCAAGCCCACATGAAGCACCTGCACCTCCACCCAGTCCAAGCCCACATGAAGCACCTGCACCTCCACCCAGTCCAAGCCCACATGAAGCACCTCCACCCAGTCCAAGCCCACATGAAGCACCTGCAGCTCCACCCAGTCCAAGCCCACATGAAGCACCTGCACATCCACCCAGTCCAAGCCCACATGAAGCACCTGCACCTCCACCCAGTCCAAGCCCACATGAAGCACCTGCACATCCACCCAGTCCAAGCCCACATGAAGCACCTGCACCTCCACCCAGTCCAAGCCCACATGAAGCACATGCACCTCCACCCAGTCCAAGCCCACATGAAGCACATGCACCTCCACCCAGTCCAAGCCCACATGAAGCACCTGCACCTCCACCCAGTCCAAGCCCACATGAAGCACATGCACCTCCACCCAGTCCAAGCCCACATGAAGCACATGCACCTCCACCAAGTCCAAGCCCACATGAAGCACCTCCACCTCCACCCAGTCCAAGCCCACATGAAGCACCTGCACCCAGTCCAAGCCCACATGAAGCACCTCCACCCAGTCCAAGCCCACATGAAGCACCTGCACCTCCACCCAGTCCAAGCCCACATGAAGCACCTGCACCTCCACCCAGTCCAAGCCCACATGAAGCACCTGCCGCCCTCCACCCAGTCCAAACCCACATGAAGCACCTGCACCTCCACCCAGTCCAAGCCCACATGAAGCACCTGCACCTCCACCCAGTCCAAGCCCACATGAAGCACCTGCCGTCCTCCACAGACACCCTTGAGGAGACGAGGTGGTCAGTTCCCCGTTTCATTTGCCTTCAGTCATGCAAGGCTGCGTCAGTGTCTCCGACCGTCTCCCGGCACTAAATCAAAGGCGGAGCTGGAGCAGCCAGCCGTGGCGGTGACTCCTCTCGTGGTGACGTTCTATTGGACCTCGGTCATTGAGCGGCCACCGAGACTTACAGGGGCCACAGACGCCGGCACGCCTTGTGAATCACACTCAAGTGCCAGTCACTTCTTTCCATCCCACTGAATAGCATCATTGAAAAGCTCGTTAAGCAGCGACATTAGAGAGCGCGGTGTTTATTCTGCTCAACCTCCTCTGGGTTTGTTATCAAGCTGTGACAGTTTCCATTTGCAGGTGTTAGATAGCGTTCCTCTCCTCTCCCTCCCTCCCTCCCTCTCCCCTTTCTCACTCCCTCTGTGCGAACATGACAGATTTGCAATTTGGTGCAACCGCAGCACACGGCTGACGTTACAAAGAGCGCGTTAGCTCCACGGGTTGAACTGCGCTGCAGCAACAAATCATCTTAAGAAGCGCCCTAAACCACAAAAACAGACACGTGGGAGAGTTCCCGCATATTGTATGAAAGCCATTCCAGATTCCTCGAATGACTTCAGAAAGACTTTAATGCGAGTGCGAGGCGCTGTCGGGTTACTCTGTGGTTCATCTCAATGGGCAGAGCGTGACACCAACACGTTCAGCGGGAATGAACTAAATACTCCATGCAGCTCAGCCGGCAGCAGAATGATACAACCTGTGCTGAGACTGTAATGCATTCATCAGGTCAGTGAGAGACAAACCAAGAAACTCAACCAACGGCTACCATTAACAAGCTCTCCATCACAGAGACGTCTGCAGCAGAAGAGCTTTCACCTGATGATCAACTTCAACCTGCAGCCGCCGGAAGGACGAGACGTCCTAGTGACGGAGCGGTGACAACGTCCAAGCCGGTGGACTCAGCGGAGCCGGCCTCGTTTACTTTATGGGTTGGCCTTTTTTGCAGTGTCATCACCATTAATATCTACACAACCAGCGTGTTTATGATCAAACTGTTTACATCAGCAACTTCTTTATGGATATGGCCTCTTCGTTTTGATCTCAATGTGCATCAGAGTGATGTGTTTAACTTCAAAACGTACATAAATGTATTCCCGGGGAGCGAAAAGGGTCCGAGGTCCACCCACACAATCCAACATGTCCTTCAACAGCTTGGGCTCTACTTCGTGCTACACATCATTATATTATAAACTCGGCCTTTGTTGGCTCCAGCTCGTATGCGACAGTGAACTGAATATCTTTGGGATTTGAACAGATGGTCGCACAAACAAATGCAACTGTAAGATAAAAACGTGGGTTCTTGGGAAATTCGGACGGTTGTTTCTTTACTGTTAGTTGGAATTAATAGAATAATTAAGAATATCATTTGTAGAATGTATCAAGGAGCAGCCGTGCAGGTGACTGTATGACAACAGTTCACTGACAGGTGTGTCGGATCAGACATCCTTAAAGGTGAAGATGCTGACTTCTTATCCGCTGCTGGCCAGCTTGTGTTTGGATGCTGATCACAGCAACGTAACATTATGAAAAGCAGCAGAAAATACAGGATCTTCCTGTTAAACCAGCTGCTCGTCACACGCCGACTCAACTCACCAACGTGCTGCCAGATGTGAGGCTCCTCCCACTGACACAGATAAACTCACGTCACGCTGAAGTGCTCTGGTTACAACAGAAGATGAGGAATTGATCATGTGGGCCAGTCTGAAGGCGCACACCTGCACACCTGCAGCCAAATGGGAGGGTGTGGTGTGTGTGTGTGTGTGTGTGTGTGTGTGTGTGTGCAGGACTCACCCTCACTGTTTGGGGTCATAAATATTCATTGAGCATCTATCAGCCCTCAGGGATTAATCGCAGTACGATGGATAAAACACACAACACAAAGCTACACAGCCGGCATGTTAAGTCCATTTCATACAGTAGAGCAGCAGGTAGTGCCCACAGGACACTAATGGCTTTTTATCAAGGATCCCTGGAGGGCTGCCGCTCTCCACCTCCAGCAGCACAGCTTCCATTAACACGAGGCAGGTTTAGTTCAAGAGCACATGTTTTTCTAAAACGCAGCTGCTTTAAAAGTAAAATGAGTGACATTAGTGAGCGAAACAGCCCACGCTGCTGTTCTGTGATTATCACAGAGAGCCACCTTCAAGATGTGGTCCTGGTTGTAATGAAAGGCTTCTCTTCGTCTGCTGTGGTTTCAATCGACACGGTTGGTTTTTTTTTTTTTTTAAAGCGATTAAATGTCACACAGCTGCACAAATGACATTTCCTGTAAGAGGATCTATAGAATGAAATAGTTGGGCAGTGTTGGAAAGGGAGATGATGTCCGACAGCTACACTCATGGCTCCAACATGCCGCCTGGACACCAGCTAATGAAATGCTGAGTCCTCGTTAAACAGACTCATCATTAAACAGTTGCTCTCAAGTCAGAGACATTTACATTTCAATCCAGTTCCTTCAGCACAGACACTTGAATCCACATCATGTTGGACCAGCGAGAGATCAGCATCAACTGCAGCGCGCACACCTCAGAACAACAGAACCTCAGAACAACAGAACCTCAGAACAGGTCTGTGCTACGCTCTGCTGCCAAACTACAGCCGCCGCAGCGCTGCAGCCGCGCGGTGGGAGGCAGGAAGGCCTTCAACACCGTCCAGAGGAACTGACTCTGCAAGCAGCAGCAGGAGAGACTCCATGTGGTTTACTGCAGCAGCAGAGACATTCGATTGTATTATTTAATGGCAATGACTCACGATAACAGCGAGAACACCATCTTCCTGCAGCTACTGAATTTAGTTTTTTGTTGTGAAAGACACAAATCAATCGCTCCACATCATTCTGAAGCTCTCGACGCGTTACAGAAATACAAACAACTCGTTTCAGAACTAAACCTGAAGCACAGAGCTGTCACATCATACTGCAGACTTATTTTCAACAGTCATTCGTAACAATTTTGGAAGGAGATATTCTGTTATTTAATGTGGACGAGTTGGTTATGTCTCCGTCTGTTTTAGTGTTGCGTGTCTTGTTGTGTTGTTGCGTGTCTTGTTGTGTGTCTTGTTGTGTTGTTGCGTGTCTTGTTGTGTTGTTGCGCGTCTTGTTGTGTTGTTGCGCGTCTTGTCGTGTTGTTGCGCGTCTTGTCGCGTTGTTGCGCGTCTTGTCGCGTTGTTGCGCGTCTTGTCGCGTTGTTGCGCGTCTTGTCGCGTTGTTGCGCGTCTTGTCGCGTTGTTGCGCGTCTTGTCGCGTTGTTGCGCGTCTTGTCGCGTTGTTGCGCGTCTTGTCGCGTTGTTGCGCGTCTTGTCGCGTTGTTGCGCGTCTTGTTGCCTTGTTGCGTGTCTTGTTGCGTTGTTGCGTGTCTTGTTGCGTTGTTGCGTGTCTTGTTGCGTTGTTGCGTGTCTTGTTGCGTTGTTGCGTGTCTTGTTGTATTGTGTTGTGTCTTGTTGTGTTGTTTTGTGTCTTGTTGTGTTGTTGCGCGTCTTGTTGTCTTGTTGTGTATCTTGTTGTGTTGTTTTGTGTCTTGTTGTGTTGTTGCGTGTCTTGTTGTATTGTGTTGTGTCTTGTTGTATTGTGTTGTGTCTTGTTGTTGCGTGTCTTGTTGTCTTGTTGTGTGTCTTGCTGTATTGTGTTGTGTCTTGTTGTATTGTGTTGTCTTGTTGTGTTGTTGCGTGTCTTGTTGTCTTGTTGCGTGTCTTGTTGCCTTGTTGTGTGTCTTGTTGTGTTGTTTTGTGTCTTGTTGTGTTGTTGCGTGTCTTGTTGCCTTGTTGCGTGTCTTGTTGTGTTGTTGCGTGTCTTGTTGTGTTGTTGCGTGTCTTGTTGTGTTGTTGCGTGTCTTGTTGTGTTGTTGCGTGTCTTGTTGTGTTGTTGCGTGTCTTGTTGTGTTGTTGCGTGTCTTGTTGTGTTGTGTTGTGTCTTGTTGTGTTGTTTTGTGTCTTGTTGTGTTGTTGCGCGTCTTGTTGTCTTGTTGTGTGTCTTGTTGTGTTGTTTTGTGTCTTGTTGTGTTGTTGCGTGTCTTGTTGCCTTGTTGCGTGTCTTGTTGTGTTGTTGCGTGTCTTGTTGTGTTGTTGCGTGTCTTGTTGTGTTGTTGCGTGTCTTGTTGTGTTGTTTTGTGTCTTGTTGTGTTGTTGCGTGTCTTGTTGTGTTGTTGCGTGTCTTGTTGTGTTGTTGCATGTCTTGTTGTGTTGTTGCGTGTCTTGTTGTATTGTGTTGTGTCTTGTTGTGTTGTTTTGTGTCTTGTTGTGTTGTTTTGTGTCTTGTTGTGTTGTTGCGCGTCTTGTTGTGTTGTTGTGTGTCTTGTTGTGTTGTTTTGTGTCTTGTTGTGTTGTTGCGTGTCTTGTTGTATTGTGTTGTGTCTTGTTGTATTGTGTTGTGTCTTGTTGTTGCGTGTCTTGTTGTCTTGTTGTGTGTCTTGTTGTCTTGTTGTGTGTCTTGTTGTCTTGTTGTGTGTCTTGTTGTATTGTGTTGTGTCTTGTTGTATTGTGTTGTGTCTTGTTGTGTTGTTGCATGTCTTGTTGTGTGTCTTGTTGTATTGTGTTGTGTCTTGTTGTATTGTGTTGTGTCTTGTTGTGTTGTTGCGTGTCTTGTTGTCTTGTTGTGTGTCTTGTTGTGTGTCTTGTTGTGTTGTTTTGTGTCTTGTTGTGTTGTTGCGTGTCTTGTTGTCTTGTTGTGTGTCTTGTTGTGTTGTTTTGTGTCTTGTTGTGTTGTTTTGTGTCTTGTTGTGTTGTTGCGTGTCTTGTTGTGTTGTTGCGTGTCTTGTTGTCTTGTTGTGTGTCTTGTTGTGTTGTTTTGTGTCTTGTTGTGTTGTTGCGTGTCTTGTTGTGTTGTTGCGTGTCTTGTTGTGTTGTTGCGTGTCTTATTGTCTTGTTGTTGTGTGTCTTATTGTATTGTATTGTGTTGTTGCGTGTCTTATTGTGTTACAGAAGAAGTGGGAACACACCAACATTCCCGCTCTCTTAACGAGCAGCATGTTCCCCAGCCTCTGATTGGCTCTCAGCGGTGTGCTGCTGGTCCCGCCTCCTCCCTCTGGCCGCTCTCTGCCTTCGTTGTGCCGGCTGTGCTCTCAGAATTAAGCCCAAATTTAACACTTAAAATAAAGGCCGCGGACGATGAAGCAAGGAAGTGATTTCTTAATGGCACTGGCCTCCTGACATGTCTAACCAGAAGGGTCGTAAGAGCGATCAACGTTATTTAAATCATTAATAATACAAATGCTATAATCTTTGGATTTAATAGCACATGCTGTACAACAGCTTATGATTTCAACAACATTTCACAATCTGAATTTTAGCTTCAAAGCAGCAAGAACGAATGTCACTTCTTCTCAAACAGTCCATATCTCATTGTGAATGAAGCGTCTTTTATTTGACTGTCAACCTTCCTGTCAGACGTGCATGAATCAGCATTCTCTGTGTAAATGTCAGCATTAATATCAGCTGCAATCACATTCTCTCCCTTCTGTTAACACGATAACACACTGGAGTATTTCTAAGGAAGTTACATTTCCCTCACATTAAAGATGAAACATCAAGCCATAAAGATCATCACTCATCACCTGAAAAGACACATTATTCATTCTCTATACAGCATTTTGTAAGCCCAGGTCATCACTCAGCTACTTTACATAAACTCATTCCTCCTTTCAGTCAGAAGACACGTCATGACGTCCACACAGTGGTGACGTGTCCCATGGAGGGAAGCTGCCAACGCAGAGCAGGTGAAACACCGCTTATCACCGTTCAGACGAACGCAAGTACACGCTGCTCACGTCCACCCGTCTCTCACCACCGACACCAAGCAGAGGATATTTGGGTTCATGGTCTGTTATTCATTTGTGCATCTGCATCAAAACCAAGTGGAAAGGAGTCGCTGAGGGGTCATCTGAGTGTGATTATTGTCCTTCACTAACAAGCAAACTTTAGAATTACAGCTTGAACAACCTCTATACTGCTGGAGTGTTGAAGACATTACAGCTGCTGATGGACATCAGTCACACACACACACACACACTTCTGTCACACAGTCTGCTTCTGTGTCCGTACATTCTAATTATGATTTTAGTTTTAACGTCGGTCGGAGGTAAGTTGTTGTAGCTTAAGCTACTGTAAGCTGTTCCATCGCGTTGCCGCGGTGCTCTGAGTGAATGCGTGTTGTCGGGTACGTGTATGTGTCTATATGCGGTGGTGAGTTTTCAATATGTCCGTTTCACACAACGCGATTGGTTTTGGCCTTTATTCGCGGTACGAAAGCAAAAAATGAATAAATAACTGTAATGTTCACGTTCTGTCTGTATAATGACGAGAACAGTTAAAATAATGTATTGATGTGAAGTCAAAGGTTTGTAAAGGCCTTTAGGCAGCGTTGACCTAAATGCTAACGTCAGCATGCTAACATGCTCAGAGAGGCAATGCTAACACGACAATGCTAATGTACGTCGACCTCATTCACCATCTTAGTTCAGCGTGTTAGCATGCTAGCATTAGCATTCGCTAGCATTAGCACTATACCCCAAGTACAGCAATGAACGCCGTCGGTTTACGGGTGTTTGGTGGTAAATCTAAATGTTGACACAATGGAGGTGCTCGATGTAAAGGTTAGAGGTATAGAACCAAAGACACTACAAGTCATCCAGAGGGGACCATGAATGTCTGCAACAAAGAGTTATGAACCACTACAAATGTCTGCCTCTGTGGTGGCACCAGAGGAGAAGTGTGGAGATCACCAAAGTGCTTCAAACTCCTACAAGCTTTGAATATCTGCGGCACATTTCATGAACACACATTCAAATGTTCTAGTCAGTGACGGACTCAACAACCGACAGCTTCGCCTTTATAGCAAAACAATTCCCAAACTTCAGAAACAAGCTTTCCACAGGACTCCTCCTGTGGAAACATCCACTACTGAGAACCACAACTTCCATTATCATCAGCGGCATTATGAATTATGAGTCGAGTGCATACTGTAATGAATGACCATTTTATTACATCGCCAAGAACTTTAATAGATATTGACCCAAAAAACAACAGAAACCTGGTTTCGCTCTGTGCTCAGCCAACAATTACCGAACAAATGAGACGGTGTGCTTCAGAGCGCCACAGATGTCTATTAACAGCACAGATGACTCGTATTGGGGAAGTGTTGCAGAAATTGAGGGAAAGCCTCATTATCAGCTGCTTTATTTGTTTTCAGCTCGCTCCCATTATGTGAAACAGCATTTGAGATGAGCCGAGGACTCGGCCACGGTCCCGCTGGCCTTGGTGTCGTCAAGGGAAGCAGTGTGCTCGGCCTTCATGCTCTGTGAACCCCCCCCCCCCCTGCGTGAAACTTTCCTCTCCGCTAATGAGGCTGATTTGGGAGTCAATCAGCTGTATGGGTTACAATGTGCTTCTCAGGGGTGTGCGGTGGAAACCTGTGCAGCCTGTCAACTCAACATGCTCACATCTTTGTGCGCTGTCAGCCTCTCCTTCCACTCACCAGCTGACAGGAGAGAGCACCCCCAGAGGACGGCTCTCGCCGGCGCACAAAACTTCCTTTGAAAGTAAAACCACACGGCGATTAAATGGCAACGTCCGACTCCAACACAACGAGCAGCTGAACTCTGACTTTGAATACTTTCATTTAGGCTCATTACTCTGCCGACCCTTTCGTTTCACAGCGTTCTCGTTTCTTATTCCTTTTCCAACGTACGCCGGTCTGCTGCCTGCACCGATGCAGTGCTCTGAAGGGAGCCGGGGGACGAGGATCCGCCGCCGGCACTCCCACTTCAATGGGTCACTATCCTCCCCATAAACCGAGCTCCATGGAGTCCAATAAACCAAAGACATTATGATCCGTCGTCACTCTTTCTATTTTTGGCCTCTGCAGCCAAATAACTCCGGTCATCACTCCAATACACGCAGCAAGTGAATCAGCAAGCAGAACACCAGCTAATGCAGCTGTGGGGGGGGGGGGGCGTGGTTTATATCAGAGGAATACACAGGGGAAGTAATAACATGCGACTGGTCGTGATTATTTGAGATATTCCCACCGGTGCCCCTTCCACTGAGCAGTCTCACTCGAAGCACATCTCAGAGAATAAGAACAGCAGCTTTTCGTTGATATTCTCGGTGGAGTGGCGCTTACTGGCAAAATTGCGAGTCTACACAAAAAAACGTGGTCTCTTGAAACTGTGATTCAGGCTCGGCCTAGTTCTCCCTCATATACATTTATATTGTTTGGGGCGGGGCTTGGGAACGGGGACTTATCGTGAAACGATATTATCTCATGAACAAGCGTGTGCGGAGGGAAGTACCTCTCCGTGTTCTTTGGTGCCGTGATATCTCTGGATGCCGAGAGAGAGACGGGCGATGGAGATAATTCTGCCCTGTAATCAGCTCTCTGTGTGCGCTGCTGACAGCGGCATCGCTGCTGAAGAACTTCCACTGCGTGGCGAAGATAAACACAAACAGCTTCTGCAGAAACCTGCGACGGGAAAATCTGTGCGATCATGCGGAGAAAATGACACTGTAGGTAATTCTCTGTGCTGGATTCAGTTTTTGAAGAGAGTGGGCGAGTGTGTGTGTGTGTGTGTGTGTGTGTCTGTGTGTGTGTCTGTGTCTGTGTGTGTGTGTGTGTCTGTGTGTGTGTGTGTGTGTGTGTGTGTGTGTGCGTGTGTGTTGGGGGTTTTAACATGGAGGAAATGGAGGCCGGCTCAACGCTGTGTATGCACTTCAATCGCATATCTGCTCGCATTCAATTTTAGTGATGTGATTTTGCGGAAGATGCCAAAATGAATTGAAGGTGAATAACAGGCTTATGATTTTATGTCTCGAGATTGAATGTGACTCATGATGTGTCGTGAAGACATTGTGGAGATGAAAAAAAGCAGAAGTCATTACTCCATTTGCTCTTTTAGACTAAAACACTTTTCTTCTTCATTATACCTGAAACCTTTTCAAATGCCGGCTACTGCACAGACCCCTTTATGAGATGGTGACACGAGGAGATATGAAGTGTCATCAGGCTTTTATTCTGAACCAGTCACACAATTGGCCTCAAATGCATGTTGAACCTGTTGGTCCAGCAGAAGCCAGCCAGCAGCACCGCTCTCTCCCGGAGGCAGCGATATAGCAGAGATGAAATTGAGCTGGCACAAAATGAAGCTGCTGTTGTACGGTTTCAAACACAGCGCTGCAAGCAAACAGCTGTAGACTCACTGCGACTGGACGTCTGTTCACTCGCGGAGTCTGCACGAGTCCTTGCCATCTGCAACCAGGAGAGAAGGAGCAGAGATTAGAGTCTGAGAGGGAACAGGGATCTTTGTGATTCCCATTTAAATCTAGAAAAACAAAAGTTGAATATTGGGGATGAGATGATGAGCCCCAGTAAACAAACATAAACCATGCGTTAAAACTAGTGCTGGGCAAGTCAACGCGTTATTATCGCATTCGTTAATTGACGCCGACAATTATTTTATCGCGCGTTAATGCATCTTTTTATTTTGAAAGTCCGTGCAGGAAGTCTTCAGCAGACTATGCTGATGCAGCTTGTGGGAGAAGTTGAGATGAACAAAAGAAGACGAGCGGCGTTACAACGTGCAGCAGCTGCTGCTCTGCCTGCAGACGACTGGACATCGCTCACATGTCAGTGCACCGATACGCTGACATTCACCGTGAAGGCATTCAAACGCACAGGTCAGAGCGAAGGACTTTCAAAGTTAGCGGAAATATTAGCGTGAGACAACATCCGGTTTCTTCAGACGAACATCCGGTTTTCAGAATAAGATGCCAACAAAGTATGAATTATATTCACATGAAGTATGAAACATGCTGCCTGCATCTCGTGAGTTAAAGGGAAAATATACATATGATATAAGAATGATATAACATAAGAAATATGATAAAGAGAATACTGCGGTTAAAAAGAACCTGATGTGTTTGCAAACCAAATGTTGTTGCCCTTTTGTTCATAGAGCAGCACTTTTAAAATAAAAGTGCGCAATACACTACTTTATAATTCATGATTGAACTTTGCCATAACAATGCGATTAATCGCGGTTAAATATTTAAATCGTTGCCCAGCACTAGTTAAAACACATCAACAATCTTACAAATACGGATCTCTGATCTTGTGCTCAGAAGATTAAAGACTCGGAGTTTCCTCCTGAGCTGCTGCTTTATGGACCTCGAGGTGAGATCGTGTTTCCTTTCTGGCTGGAACGTGATTGGATATCTATTTCCAACATTCCTGTTACACGCGGACCAGCTGATGTGTTCAGGGACGAGGAACAAAGCGGAGCAACATGCTGTCCTTGCCACAGCCTTCAGTTCTATATCGATGATGTTCATTGAGCCCATTTCCTGATACGGCATGAAGAGAACGATGCACAGAATGTTGATTGAGGCTCATTACACGTAGCCAGCAACACAGCCACTGCATCTCTACACAGCTATTACATGAGCCTCACTTCCACTTCACTCTGCTGGTTCACTCAGAGGTGCGAGTGTAAAGCATGCACGTGCTTTATTAGATTCACTAATGTCAGCACTTTTCATCTGATGGAGTAATGACTGAGCGAAGGCTCTGGATGAATCACCGCATCGAAGCCCAACGGACACACGATGAGCATTCGTGCTGCCAGTGAAAGGGAAGAACAGATGCACGGTGACTGGCTGGAGTTCAGGCTGCGAGACAGCTCAGGCTTCAGACGCGTGTCCTTCACAGCTTCTTTAAGAGCGAGTCGAACCCTGACCGGCACCGTGACACATCTCCAATCCACCTAAGAGCGCTACACTAAAAATATATAGATCTATATTCATATTATCCAATGCGTAGCCAATCTGAGAGAAGGTGGGCCTGAAAGGGTCTTGGGGAGATATTGATCTTTATGGAAGTGCGTTGTGAGAAGCAGCAGCGTAGGAGGGATCCTGCACGGCTGCAACAGAGACGGGAGGCAACAACAATGGCCTGCAGCTTGCAAGCTCCTTCCACTCACAATGCTCTTTTCCTCACCAGCTGACCCTCTGACCCTCTGCCAAACCCCCGAACCAAACAGCCAGTCCAATAGTAGCTTAGCAACCGCAACTAGGCACTGAACGTCGGTCAGGCTTTGGCTTTCTAAAAAGTTTGAGTCATGAAAACTGCTTTAAAAAGACATTTCAGTGACAATTGCAAGTGACAAATAATTGCCTCATAATTTAGAGAGCCCTCGAAATGTTGCTAATGAAGCTCTCAGGAGGTCTGAAGTGTCAATCAAGGGGTCTCGTACCCTCTGAGACCCCCAGGCTTCCGCACACTGGTTCTAGTGGTTCTAGTGGTAGAAACATAAAAAAAAAGTCAGCTGGAGACCGTGTTTACAACCAACTCATGAAGCTAACGTTAATGAGCTAATTACAGACGATGGAATTAGCTAATGACAGTTGTCCTTTCAGCCAGCAAAATCAATGGCCGTCTGCTACAGTATTATGTTGGGGGTCTGAGCGCAGAGCCGAGCACAGAGCCGAGCACAGAGCAGAGCACAGAGCAGAGCACAGAGCTACAGAGCCGAGCACAGAGCTACAGAGCTACAGAGCTGGCCTGTGTCAGCTGGAGCAGCGCGGTCACACCTGCAGTTGTCTTGCAGAGCGATCAGCTGACCGGAGCGATGCGGCGGGCAGGTGCAGAGATCATTTGAAAACAATTCTCTTCCTAACGGAGAGTGAACAAACACGGCCGTCGGCCTCGACCATTAAGGTGTCGGATGTGTTCGGCGCTGAAGGTCGTCCCGGGAGCGTGCCCGGACGCCGGAAGACTCGATGGAACCGCCACGAAATGAAACCGATCACGCGGTGCCTGGCGCTGGCCGTCTCTCCCCATTCCTCACTTTGATCAGCCGCCCGGTGAACGCATCGGGGACGCTGTGTGGCTGAAATTGAGCACATTGGTGTTGTCGGGGGTCAAACGCCACACAACGAAAGAAAGTAGGCTTTTCAAAGGATGCTCATTCCTCCGTTGGCGTGTGCCGAGTGAGCTCCATCTCAGAATACACAATAGATTATGAAAACAGGTCTTGGAGCCAAAGAACTTTCCCTCAACACTTCATTTAGTGTGGAAGAACTGCTGCTCCGTGGTTGCTTTCTTGACAGCAGGAACATTGTACGTGGCTGAAAAGAGCTCAAAGGAACAGTTGTTGACTGAGGCTAAGGTTCGAGCATGTTGCTACGGTTACGCAGGTTGCTTTAGAACAGTGACTTAATGAAGAGGATGAGAAGTTACAACACAACAACTGTTCTCTAAATAGAAAGTTGTAGTTTGAAGCATGTTCGTAACCATCATGTTGTGACTTTAACTCCCAGCCTCAGCTGACGAGTCATTCACAACGCTGCTGTGCAATGGTCTGTGAAATCATTTGCTCAAATCAGAGTAACAGTATTCTCCGTGGTGGAAATAAGGGTTTTAATGGACTAGTTCCAGACTGACTCAAAGCCTGACGAAGAGAAAGTGCATCATTCAGTGAGGCGTGTGTTGGTGGCAGGCCGGCTGTGCTGGACAGATCCCAAGTTTCAGTGAGCGCAGAGGAGCCTTTAAAAGTAAGCCTGACCTCAAGTTCCCTCACATTGTTAGATGTGTGATGTTCGCTGCCTGGTGGGAGGCGCTGATGTAGTGATGAAGTGTTGCAGCCGAGTCTGGCGGTGTACCCGATGTCCTTCAATCTGCCTCGCCTGCTTTAGTCCGACAGCCTCCAGAGAACTGGTGTGAACTTGTTATCGCTCTGCTGAGGGTTGCGTGTTAAGGCGGAGAAAACGATGGCAAAACGAGAACAGAAAACTGAATTCTTCTCACATTTATTGTGGCTGCATTGCCTCACTGTTTACTGGAGCGACAGTGAGGGCTGACATTGGTCTCTGTGCCGCTCCAACAATGGATTTCTCCCATTATAATGATTCAATATCATCAAAATGGTGCTTTTGAGTCTCAACGTCCCAGTGAAACGCAGGCTCATCTTCAGCTCCTGCACTGGGTCGTATTTCCCAGTGAAACGGAATATTTGAGCGATGTAAAGTAAGAAGCGTGATTTAAATAAAAGCCTTCACGTTTGATTGCACCTGAAATGTGGGCGGACTTAGAGTTTAGCGCGATACGGAGCTACAGAGGACTGTTGAGCTCCACACACACCTCGCACCTCGGTTAGCGTTGATGCTGCAGTAGCATCAGTTATATCAGAGCTGGAGAGGATTTCTAGAGTACTTAGAGTTTGATTGACAGATGGTTCATCCAATCGCCCGTCGTGTATTCCTTTGAAGGCGCCTGCACGTTTTCAAACAGTTTTCCAATCCTCTGTCAGCTACTACGACACACAAATGATGAAGTGTGTTTGTTTATGACCGCTGTGGCTAGTTAGTCTCATTTAATTGGAACCATTTTTGTTAACGCAGGTGCGGTTTGAGTCATACATTTTAAAGTAATTTACAGAAGAGGCTAGATCGAGATTGATGGGGATTTCATCAGCGCATCTTCATGAAGCAGTGGCTAACCACTAACGCACTAGCAGACCAGGAGCATGCTAGCGCTAGTCAGTCACCAAAGCTCTCCCAGCTGCTCTCCATCTTCTCAGCGCTGATATTTTGTCACCACAGTAACGTTGGCGTTCTCTAGTTTGGGCTTTCCGGCAAAACGGTGATTCGGCAACGGCACAAAGTTGAAAATTGAATGCAGAGCAGAGATTCCACTGAAGTTATTAATTGTGGACGGTTAGTCTGCGGTGCTCTCAGGAGCTCTGGATTCTGAGCTGGTCAACCAAACTGACATCTGCTGCCGATGTGTTGACGAGTTGGCTGGAACTGCTTTGGCATGACATGCTGTTGTCACCATCGGCCACCAGAGTAAGCTAAAAGAGATGCAATGTATTTGTCAAGTCTTTCACACCTCAGATGTTCCTCTTTTGTCCCTAAACACCGTCTTATTAAGCAGAAACGTCAGACTTGTCTTGAAAACAGAAAGAGGAGAATTCCCTTGGACTCTTCCAGGGTTGAGTGAAACGTCACCCAAATGAAGAATGGCAGCGATATCCCGCCAGAGGACAGCTTCCTCACTCTCGCTGTGTTTCTGAGCTCAATAAATCAGCTCAAGGTTCCTCTGTGATCCTCTCTGTGGCAGTGGAAGGGGATTCATCACTCTCAGATAAAGGCTGGGTCCTCGTCAACGCTCGCTTTCACCCTCGGCTGGGAATTTATGAGAACCGGTAGCATCGTGTGTGTGTGTGTGTGTGTGTGTGTGCGTGTGTGTGTGTGTGTGTGTGCGGCTCACCTAGTTACACAACAGAGTGCAAAGGGCTGCACAACAAGACAATCCATTGTGTCCACGCTATTAATTTCCACCCCCGAGGACGTCGCACCGACGCAACACAAATGATGTTGCGTGCAGTCATTTGCAAAAGTGCAGAGGAGAATGTGCTGCAAAGAGACAACATGGCGTCTCAGCAGTTCACTCTGCTGTATTACCATCCCACTGTATGACCAAACGGCCGAGTGTGAACGACAATTCACATTCTGAATGAATCGCAGCATGCGAGGCACCACCAGTATGAACTACCACCGTTCATTCTTTTACTTTGTTAACTGGTTATTATTATTTAACTGGTTTCACATCCACACTTCTGTAACTCTGGGAAACTCAAGCTTCATCAAGCTTCAGCTCATGTGGCGGTTACGTGTTATCAGCAGGTTAAATGCATCTCAATGGAAGTGCCATTGCCTGATCAGAGCTGTCAGAGCAGCAGAATCCTGCTAACGCTTCAGAGCGTACAGTCACAGACACAAGACACGAAGACAGGACAACCACAAAGACATACCTTCCCCTCTGTTGTCTGGCTTTAAACAGAAATAAGGAATGTTTGTTGGGGGAACGCATGAAATCACTTCATGCATTCAGCATGAAGGCTCGCGTCACATTGCTTTGGTTTCTCCTAGCGAGAGGAGGCGAACAGGAGAAGAGTGAACGTTGCATATCGTCACACTTGTTCTGACGCATAATATTTAGGTTTTTACTTCAATATACAACACAAGCACTGCAATATGAAACATAACTGGTGAGCTCACCCCCGCTGTTGAAGTTTATTTATATCGTTTTCTGATTCTTGAAAAGACCAAAGCTAACTGTGGATGTGTGTGTCTGATGTCTGATGTCTCTTCTTCCTCTGAGCCTCACGGCTCCATTAAAATCACATCAACGAGCCTCACTGCTGCACTGCGGACGCGTTCCTTCTCTCCCAACACACGCCGGATGATTATCCCGGACTCAATCCCAAATACACCGTCCTTCTCCCACAAATACTCACTTCAGCACCAAACGTGGATTAATCCGCCGCTGAAAATAGTCACTTCCTCCTGTCTGCTGAAAGCTACAGTGGACATCTGTTTTCGGAAATTTTGAATATTTTAAACAGAAAAATATACCAGATATCAGTTGAAAGGTATCAAGAGGCAGACATGGTTTTGGTCCTTTCGTGGGATTCGTTGGCAATAATTAAAATGTAGAATAACACCACCTTTCAACTAATGCAATTGCAGCTGATGTGAGACTCCGAGCGTCTACATGACACAGTTTAAACATTTGCTGCTGGTGCTGATGTCAACGCATTGAAAGGAAAGTGATTTACAGAATTCCACAGCGATGAGAGAAGCAGCCCTCGCTCGCAGTGTTACTCAAACTTTAGAAGCAGCTTCTCACGAGCCGTTTGTGCGAGACAAGTAATGATTAATGCGTTTCAGAGAAGTAAACATTCCCAGAATACATTCCAGACTCTGCATAAAAGCCTTCCTCTAAAGAATGATTTGATTTCCCTGTGTTGGTTTCTTCTTCTCTAATAATAGAGCATCATTTGCCACAGACCATCGAGCGACCGCTCACTGCCTCCTCGTCGCATCATGTGCTCTTGAGCAGAAAGCTCTTCCCTGCTCATTAGCCGAGGCACAGCGTCTCTCTTTGCCTGTGAAGCTCTTGTTGTTGACCTCCGGGTGCTTCAGCCACCCCTCTCTTTGTTTTTTACTCTCTTCTCATTCCTCCTTTCCGTCTCACAAACTCAGTTCATCCCTCGTCTCCCGTCCATCGCCTCTGGGCCGACGGTGGATCTTGTCCTATCCCCCGATGAAGCTCCGTCCACGGCACCGCATGGTGAAGGTCGGAGGCCGTATCCGTATCAGGTAATGCAGTGTGTGGCCAGGAATGAGCTTGCTGGGTTTGATGGTGCACAGCCGATACGTTACTGTATGCGGCCATAGGGGGATGAAAGCCCGTCTATAGGAGCACTGAGCGCTGTCATCACTCTCTTTGCTCCGGGTGGGTCAGCTAAAGCGCTTCATTTTCCGTCCTGCTCTTATTGATATGACAGTGGGGCTCTTTGTCTTTGAGCTGACTCAGCTCACTCTCTGCCTCATTGAGTCATATCTGCTCAGCCTCTGGCCCTCGCTCCATGTCTCATGATCAAAGCGGCTTGACCATCAGCAAAACAGCAACTTTGGCCAACTCGGGTCGGCCGACATCACATCTGCTTAAACTGGTACCGACGCTTGTGCGAGCGTGGCTGCAGCAGGTGAGTCACAGCCACGGCTCCCCGAGCTCTTTGCTTTGTATGCCGTTCGTTCTCTTAATTAACTTCGGTTTGAATACTCTGATGTGAATTCTCCACGGTGGAATAAACTCGGCTGGCTCAACAGCTCCGTACAGCAGTCACCATGAAACATTTTCCGAAACATCCTCGTCAGGATGTGACAGCAGGCTCTTGTGCACGTGGAGCTGAGCCGTGTGGCGTTAAGCCCTCGCCCACATCCACCGAACGCAACATTCACCCCGAGGCACCGAGCGCAGCGGACGCCTGAGACGCTAACGCAGTCCACGGTGGCGTTTGATCCGTTGTAGAAAGGGCTCTGTGTTGACGGGGAACTCATTTACATCAAAGGTCGCTCATCCACACAGTGCACAGCAGGTTGGCCAGAAGAGCTAATGCTTCCTACCCTGACCCCTCCACAGCTCATCTGGAGTCGCTGA
>CM051701.1:1148945-1171445 GCA_028022725.1 Lycodopsis pacificus | reverse complement strand
CATTGAGAGCAACATTACAAAAAATAAAGATCTTAAACTAATTCATGAAATAATTCATCGTCTTTGGTCTTTTCATAGAATCGTTGACAGTAAGATGAGATCAGAGGAGCTCACAGCTTCATGTTCACGAGAGACAGAAATCACCACGAACATCATCATCATCATCATCGTCATCGTCATCGTCGTTGCTCTTGTGATCCATAGAGGCCACGTTTCCTTCAGGAGTCTTTTCCTGACGGCTGTATGAACTCTGACTGAACCTCACGCCGGACGTCCTCAGGCCGCCGCTCGCTCCTTGTTGGACGGATACAAAAAGCTGCTGATGAACCTTTGAAATGTCAAATCAAGACGTATCTGCGGTGATGGACTCGACACATGAAATGCAATAATTGTTCCAGTGGCTTGAGACTCATTAGGGGGTTTAACTGTTCATAATTCAGACTCTATAATTGCATTTTGCAGGGGGGGCTTTGCTTTCATTACTCCTGTTAAAGCCACATTCGACATGCCTGTGGAACAGAAAGGGATTTGTACAACTTCACAATGAAAAGGATATTAACTATTCAGTGCGTTTGATGGCTGTTACGCCGTAATGAGACCAATTTCAGTGGGCAAATTGACAGCGGAAGCAGTCCATCCGTCGCAGGCCCGTGCAAATGACTACCGACTGCTCAGCACCAGATACTGTTGCACGATGAGACACCGTGCTGAGCAGTGGACCAGCTCCTCACCAACAATCTCTCAATCAGCACCACCGATTGCATCAAGACATTCAGCGGCACAGACCCCGTTCTGGTGGTGAGAAATAATCAATTGTTGATTTCTTGAGACTAATAAACAAATAAACAAAAAGCTGATACTGTCTCTCCCTTCAGGGCCCACTTGAAGTCGGCCTAATGGCGGTTTACATCAAAGCTAATCTGGGAACCAGCCGGCCGCTGACAGCTCACCAGAGCAGCGAGCTCTCAGCTAAACCCAGAAACCTGCTGCAGTCTGGGAAACGCTGACCTACAGCACATCCAACCGTCATTCAGCACGGCAAGCTGACTAAGAACCGTCTAATTTACTGCGTTATGGCCTGAGGGACACACACACACACACACACACACACACACAGTAGTCTTAGACAAGTATCGTACGGTTAGCCACCAAGCAGTTGCGGCAGAGGGCAGGCTCGCTGTGCTTCTCTGGATGTTTACAGCTGGATGCTTCACAGGAGTTTGTGGATTTTGTGGTTACAGAACAGGAAGCGTTAATCAATAACACATCCACACTGTCCTACTGGCAGCAGTGTAGGTCTAGAGGTGGATGCAGACAGACATCCAGACAGGAGGGAACCAGCTAATGACGCGCTGAAGTGCTGATGTTTGGAAGGTGTGCTGAGGACAGCTGAAGCCATGAAGCCTCTCCACTCGTTTCTGTTATCTGAAAGACTGACGGCTGCTCTTGTGGTTTACTGCCCGTACGACACCGTGTCTACAGCGTCCTGCCGTTATTACATGTCTGCACTAACCACATGTATTTATGGCCCATTTTCTAATTCATAATGAAAATATATTGATTCACGATGGGAATTTTATTTTTGTTTTAATGCAAAGTACAGCTGAGGCTGACCGGTTGTGGGTTTGTGGGTTCAATTTTGACCCGATGATGAAAAGTCAAACAGTCACCAAAGTGAGTCGGATTCATCCTCTGGGGATCATGAACATCGGTACCAAATATCAAATCAATCCATCACAAGATTGTTGAGATATTGGAGTCCGAGTGGCCGAGCAACAAGAGCAGCATCCACGGCCTCACATTCTACTCTCTCATGCTCTATATATCTATATATATATATATATATCTATATATATATAGATATATATATATATCTATCTATATATCTATATCTTTACTGACACCGTGGTTTCATTAAACCACAGAACGGTCCAGAAGGGTGCGCTGTAAAGTGGTACTGTATTGCAGATCCCTGCAGTGCAGCAAAGGTCCTGGAATGAAACGAGAGCTTTTACTAGGAACTGGGACACTTCTCATCCATTCATTCTCTCCTTTGTGCTTCCTCGTATACATTTTCAGAGCGAAGTGATCGCTCGAGTCTTTGAAGATATACTCCTGAGGGCAACACCTCGGGCATAAAAGAAAAGGATCATAAATTGTAATAAAGGACGTTCGTATTAAACGCTTTTCTCTCACTTGTTGTCAAATCGACATCCACAGCTAACAGAAGCCTCTCTGGTTCTGTCGAGCACGGCACCGGCGTTGATTCCAACAGGATCAACCCCAGCAGAGGCCGACGCCGTGTCGCCCTGACAGCGTTATTATTACCATGTTCAGTCAAATGACTGCAACAGGTCGTGATCTTCGTTTTCAGCGATTCTGAATTTGTGATGAACGTGTGAATGCGTAACCCAACACCCTCAGGAGAGTAACGCGGTTGCTCGTGACATCTTCCAGGACTTGCTGTCCGTCGAGGACGGAGACTCGTGAAACGTTGTGCTGGTCCAGTACAGAGCCCGACTGGTCTCAGACGCACGAGGCGCCAGCAGAGCTCTGCTTCTCAAACAGTGACTGAAGCAGACGCGTTGCTCCTTCATCACAGCGGCAAACCGGCCAGCGCTCGTTCAACGGTCGGATCAGACTTCATATCAGGACTAAAGTTTAAAACAGGAGCAAATATAACGTAGAGATCTCTGATCACGTTTTTTTTCCCGCCGATACTGAATGCAGATCATTGATCCGTATTGTTTGATGAGAGCAGCTGGTCTTAATGTTGCCTTTTTACTTTACTAATCTTTCTTATTTTCCCTCATAAAAACAGACAATTAAAACTATTCTTGTGATTAGTCGTTGTCATGATGTATTATAATCTGCTTAGAGTTAGTGTAACGGCTCATAATCCATCTCTAATATCTCGAATATAATATTTATATTGCTGTGAAAATGTCTCCTTCTGGATTTATTCAAGTTTCCCACCAACACTACATTCTACGAGATCACACGTGAACACATCATGGTGACGTTATAACTTACCGGCGCCACATTCTCATTTGACTGAGCAGAGCCTGAACGCATCATAATGTAACTGCGCTGAACCTCCGGCCTGTCAATGTAAACGCGCTCTGGTTGTTCACGCTGCAACGTGAGACGAGAGGAGCCTGAAGGCTGGCGTCCTGATCACGTGACTCACTGAACATCGGTGGAAGACGACCGTCAGTAAAACTGTGTCATTAATCCAGACGAAGCAGATGAAAGAGGTCACTGAATGATTTTACACTTCAGCATCAGCTCATCAGTTCTCTGTCTCTGGAGGAGCTGTGTAAGGTCAGAGACAACAACCCATCAGGGTCATCTTAATAAATGCATTATTATTATCATGATCTTAATCTGGCCTTGATGACTACAGCTGTCCAACAGGAGGCCTGTGTGTTTGAGCAGGAGAGGAGAGTCAAACTGAGAGAAACGTCCTCGTTCGTCCCTCATGGATTCACGTTCTACTTTACACTGACTGTGAAATTATTTATCAAATTTAAATTTAAGACTTCTGTTTTCAATCCGTGTCTTGAGCAGGGATGGGTATTAAACTATGAAATACAAACGATCGGATGATAGTATTGATACGCTCGGATGCTTCTGACTGTGTGATGTATCAGCACGCTGCAGTGTGTGTGTGTGTGTGTGTGTGTGTGTGTGTGTGTGTGTGTGTGTGTGTGTGTGTGGGGGCTGAGCTCCAACTACGGTTACGGTTCAACAGGCATTAACATGTGAACATGTAGAAAAGACACATTTCAATCTGCCCGTCCGTCTCTAATCGACTGTTCTACACCAGCACAGCTTTCTTTAGCTAACAGCAATTTGTTCCAAAGGCAAAAAAAGAAAAGCGCAACTCTCTCCTCCGTCTTTGCTCGGCTGCTTGAATGAAGCCTTTATTGTCCTGCTGTCATCAGTGGAACGCCCACACACACCCAGCAGCAGGGAGCTCCATGTCCACACAACGTTGTGTCGGAGATGTGTTCAGAAGACGATGCACATAAGGCTGTGCATTTGTATTCATTTCTTTTTATTCAACAACCTTTTTTTGTAAACAATTTCTTCTTCGAACTATTTACGAGCAGATTGGTGTGAACTGTAGTGACCCTTCAGCAGGTTAAAGAGAACTTCTGACGATGAGATATACTCAAACATCCTGTTAACACACACACACACACACACACACACACACACACACACACACACACACACACACACACACACACACACACACACACACACACACACACACACACACACACACACACACACACACACACACACACACACACACCAGCTTGTGGCCGTGCTGCACATCATTTCATAAAGTACTTCGTTTGGACGAGCGCAGCAACGTAGTTCATTCCTGAGTGATGCGTTTCCGATAATCGTTCTGGAATCATCTTCAATAGAACTCAAGCTGAATGACGATCCTGCAGAAATGCACGTAAAAGTCTTTGTGAACGCACGCAGGGAGGAGAGGGGTGTTATGGGTAACCAGAGGCTCGCACACAAACTCACATCTCAGCAAGTGGTGGAGGAGGCCGGAGAGTCACGGTGGTTCACCGTTGATTCAACTCAACGGCTCCAAGAAACACGGAAACACAGCGAAACATGTGAAGGACAAAAGAATACGCGCAGCCCAGAGAAGTGTCATTCTTAATCTCAAGTTTAGCAGGAAACATAATTATTATTATTATTATTATTATTATTATTATTATTATTATTATTATAACGCCACCTGGATTAGTAGTTGATCGACTTGCATGATTCTTGCAATGTTCTGGTTGTATCGACATGTTGAAGGAACTCATTGTAAGTCGCTTTGGATAAAACTTTCAGTGAAATGAATGTTCAAAAGGAAGTGCTGCACATTTAAAGTCGTTGTTTAGGTGCTGCTGCTGCTTCATGAGAGCTCCAGCCAGCGCCTGTGGTTCTGTGGTTCTGTGAGACAGGTCTTCTCTGCTGCAGCCAGCGCCGGGAGTGATGGATGCAACACCTTTTTGATTTTTTTGTCTTTGAAAAACAAGATGAAAGCACCTTTGTGAATCTCGGCCCACAGCCTGCATCCAAAAGATTCCGTCTGTCTTTGTGCGGCGGTTAGCGGAATAACACCGCAGCATCATTACCAGGACACGCGTGTGCTCCTTCTGCTTCCTCTTCCATTTTCAGAAACACAAATGATCATCGACAGCATTGTCACGGTGAGAGGAGACCTTGATGTGGAGGACCAGCCATCATTTAGCAGCGCTGCTGTGACCCGGGCTAGCTGCCTGATGCGGCTTATTCTCAGGCTGAAAATCCACATAATGATGTTTTCTACTCCTCACAAAGAGCTGCTCTGTTTACAGAGCAGCTCTTTAATATTTCAGCACTGTTCTGATCTGGGAGAGCAAACGAGAATGTTGCACAGAAGTCATTGTCCTCCGGTGCTTAGTGGGTCTTCAATGCAGAGGTGAAATGATAATTGTGTCACGGAGCAACCTGTAAGAAACTTCTGTCCTGAATCGCACATTTCCTCTCTCCTCCAACAGATGAACCAACAGCAGCACTACTCAGCCGCTCCGCAGCGCCGCAGAGCGTCACGTACGGAGATAGCAACGTGTGCGTTGACGTGCCGGATGTTTTGTGCAGAGGTGGACACTTTGGCATGAGACTGGTCACAGAAGGGAAGTGCTTCATGCTCTGGGGACCGACGCAGAACTATTTGGATCAGAGCTATTATGCTAGGACGCACAGCGGACATGTGACCCAACAGCCAACATCACCGAGTTCAGGAGCGACCAGCAGCACCGACCGAAATAAAGCGGTCCGCTAAAAAGACGAGACCGCTGACTCAACCTTTCCTCCATGAGAGCACGACGGAGAATTAGGAATATTCTATTTACGTCCGTTTCAGTGAGATCCGGGTGCTTCACTGCTGCACGACCACAGGACAGTTGAGTCAAAGTAAGTCCACTGTCACGGAGTCTGACAGCTTGACTGATGCCGTCTGATTTGTTGTGATGCAGTAAACCGCTCCCACCAGAGACCAGAAGATTGCAGGAAAAGGTAGAAATGATTTGTCCCGACCGGCTCTGTGCTCTAATACACTTTGCCGAATGGGTTTTTTCCATTCCAGTCAAAACAAACGACTAGGTCAGCATCGCTCACAATGTGGGATGAGAGAGACCTCCACGAGGACACGGCTCCTTCAACAGCAACAAGATCCTAAAAACAGCATTGATTTCCTCCAAACATTTACACACCATATGTGTGAATAATGTGTGGAACTGCTCCGGGTGGTAGTTTGAGATATAGAGGCAATTACACAGTAATAGATTCAATCTCAGGCCAAGACCAACATAATTGGAGAGGGAGCTCTCGCCCACGGGCCAGAATATTGTATAGTGTCGCTGTGATTATAGACACTTGGCACAGCGTGGCGCCGTGAGCAATTTAAAATCGGCACATGAATGGCTGGCGTTAAATGGAATGCTTTAGATCAAGGCTTTGATTGCGCTGTAACGTTCGTGTCAATTTAAAAATGCCCGATTTGTTTTCCTGCTCGGCCAGTTGACGGTGATGAAAAGACAAAAAGGAAACAGCAATCCGCACGGCGGTGTTTGTACCAAAAGCAAACGTGAGCGACGGAGTGGATACCCAAAAGGAAAGGAGCCGTTGAAAGGAAACCGTGAGGACTTCAGGAGATTTTAAATTGACATGCTCAAGCATTGAACCCATGTTGTCCAGAGGCCTTTAACGAGGACACGAGATTCAGTCGTAAAACGGTTGATAAGAAGCAGTGAACAGCGCTGAGGTAACAGCGATGGTGGAGCGATGGGAGGGAGGAGGAGGATGTGCCGCTGCCACGTCACACTCGTGCGTGTTGTTTCTATACACTGTGGATTCCGACGCCAGCAGTTTTTGGGGGTTTTGCACCACTTGTGGATCAGCTGCTCTGCCATTTATTCACATTCCTTGTGTAGCGTCAACAGCACGTCGGCAGCGATCCTCCTGTGCAGCCACAGTGCTGCTGTGCGTTCAGAAGCATTTCGATGGAGCTCACAGTCCTGTGTGCCACTTAGTGAAGCAATTAAGTGGATAAAAAGAAATGATAACTGAGCCGAGGCCTCAAAAGCCACCTCCAGTTGCATTCATGCATATTTCATTGGGGAAACAGACGCGAGCGGCTTCAGATGGGTTCCACATTCTCCGTTTGTTGCCACCCTGATACCGGAGGGTTGATGCTCACAGCCTCATCCAGCCTGGACATCACATCCAGTCTGCTTCACAACTGCAGCAGGATGGAAGAGGCGTTTGCATAATGACTTCTATATGAAAGGGTATGACGGGGTTCACTCAGTCTATAAAGAGTTGCTCCTGCTGCCTCTGGATCAAAGGTCAACCACTGAACAGAAGAAGTGGACTTAACGGAACAACGTATGACGGTTTGGATGCCATGGGTTCAGCATTTTGGTTTTTAGCGTCGCCATCTTGTTTTCATTTCTGCAACCAGAAGAGTCACAAGAAGGTGGAACTAAGTGCAACCGAACACTGACCAGGACATTATTAGGCAACAATGTAACAATCAACTGTCATGAACTGTGAAAGGGTTAACGGTGTAAGGGGAGAACACCGACGACTCCCAGATCAGCATGTAGCCCCGCCCTAAAGCATCCCCTGTCAATCACAGTAAGCCCCGCCCTAAAGCATCCCCTGTCAATCAGCGTGCAGCCCCGCCCTAAAGCATCCCCTGTCAATCACAGTAAGCCCCGCCCTAAAGCATCCCCTGTCAATCAGCATGTAGCCCCGCCCTAAAGCATCCCCTGCTTTATGGTCTATTAGAGACCTGTCAATCACAGTAAGCCCCGCCCTAAAGCATCCCCTGTCAATCACAGTAAGCCCCGCCCTAAAGCATCCCCTGTCAATCACAGTAAGCTCCGCCCTAAAGCATCCCCTGTCAATCACAGTAAGCCCCGCCCTAAAGCATCCCCTGTCAATCACAGTAAGCTCCGCCCTAAAGCATCCCCTGTCAATCACAGTAAGCCCCGCCCTAAAGCATCTCCTGCTTTATGGTCTATGAGAGACCTGTCAATCACAGTAAGCCCCGCCCTAAAGCATCCCCTGCTTTATGGTCTATGAGAGACCTGTCAATCACAGTAAGCCCCGCCCTAAAGCATCCCCTGTCAATCAGCGTGCAGCCCCGCCCTAAAGCATCCCCTGCTTTATGGTCTATAAGAGACCTGTCAATCACAGTAGTCCCGCCCTAAAGCATCCCCTGCTTCATGGTCTGTGTGACTCTAAATGGACCATCATGTACTAAATGAACATCATGCTGTATTGAAGAAGACTTGAAACTAGAGATTGAGACATAAACTCATGTTTACAATGTTTACTGAGGGAATAAATCAAGAGAGAAGTAGAGTCATTTTCTATAGACTTCTATACAACCAGAGGAGTCGATGGTCAATAGAATGCACGTTTAAGACACTCTGTGCATCGGCTTCTCTGTTGGTGCCGCCTGAAAACTATTTCAGGTAATGAACATCTGTTGAGTACGTCGTAAGCCACAGACATATTTTAAACTACAGTAGAGACATGGAAAGAAAGTAACCCACCAGCAGTGTGGGTTGCATGCATGTGATTGGCCAGCAGCACCTTGCCTCTAGCTGGCACACTGCATCCAGTCACATGAATCAGAGGGCTGCGTTTTGGGCTTTTTTAACGCGGGGATACCGTCAATTCCAACGTGCTCTAAAGCTCAAACAGCAGCACGCCACACGGACGGCACGGCGTGTTGTGAGAAAGCAGCGCTGTGACAATCGCTGAGCAGTGTGCAGGCAGCAGTGCCACAGGACAGTAGACACACAGCTGCAGGACACTTGTTTCCCAGAGTTCACGGCGGCACAGAGGGGACAGACATGACAGACCGCAGGAGGAGACAAGAGAACAGATGGATGTGCGTTGTCCTTGTGTTTGATGTTTGTCTTTCCTCACTGCGATGCAGTACATTCAGACACACACACACACACACACACACACACACACAGCCTGATTGGGCATCATCAACCTAAATTACAGCGTTTGAGACTGGAGCGGGCCAGCTGGTCAACATCAGAATAACCCGCTGAGAATCTCAATGTTCTACTAATACTAAACATGTGTTGAGATGAACGGTTGCATGCGGGGCGCCTTGCTCGACTGTTTGTTCATTTCTTTAGGGCTTTGAAACGGTGTGCACTTGATTGGTAGTTGCTGCAATAATAACCTACCATATCAGAGTTACCAAGCCGAACGGGCTCTTCAAATCAAACCTTTCTATCTGTTGTTGGGAGCAACAACCGATAGAAAGGTTTTAGCTCATGAGCTTCCCTTGGCATCACTACACCACCAGATACTTTGGGCTGTTTCACGTTTACAGTGAATGAGGGCATTGCTGGATATGAAACATGCCATGGAAACAAGCCAAATGCTCCGGCCTCAATTAGCGGAGTTTACGTTAAAGCGTAGCGGTGAAAGCAGGACGCTGCCCGGAGGGGTCGTCTGCCGGTCGAGATGGAGATGAACGGCCAGAGAGACGCTGACTGCTGACTGATGACGGGCTGTTTGGAACGAGGCTCGGCTGTTAGTGTTTACTTCAATTGTCCTGTAATCACCGGCCTTGCGGGAGGAAGGAGAGGTCTCCCGCCGAGCTGCATCTGGACCGATTACACCGGCGGTGGAGGAGATTCTCGTCCCGAACAAAGTCCGATCCAAACGCGGCAGAAAGTCCGAGGAAAGAGGACAGCGACAGAGGAAGAGAGTGTATAAAGAGGTTCAATGTGTACAGAGTGTATTGATCGTGCAGATGTATAGAGCATGTGTTTGTGACAGAAATAACTGGAGAGATTTAGAGAACCGTGAGCAAACGTTCATGAAAGATATGGTATCAATGTGTTTATGCATGCGTCACAGAGGAAGCAGAGAATGAAATGAGTTGACAGCATAATTGGAGGCGCTACATGTTGCAATTTAACGTCAATAAATCATTACAAGAATAATTTGAGTTGTCAGGATAATTACAGTAAACAAACGGGTCCGTCATCATGAGGAGAATTAGCCGCCTGCAACAGCCTCGGCTTCGCCTTGTGCTCACCAGGAAGTGTGAAGGATGGTCTCAGAGCAAATACATGTTCACGCTCACTTCCATCTAAAGATCTCTGCTCAGTGAAGTCGGAAGGAATCAGCGAGTTGAGATTCTATGTGTGATGTGCATTCTATGCTTCAGTTGAAGTTGTGAGAACACCTTTGCTCGGCTGACGGTTATTTAAAGAAACAATGATTCTTTGTTTCATTCATGTCATGCTGGTAAGAAGCAATATGCCATATTTGGCTGATGGCAGCATGGCTCTGGGGATAGCAATGTTTCTCAGTCGGTTTTGGTCCAGATGGAAATATCTCAAAAATTTTTGGATGAATTTCAGTGTAATGGTGTGCAGACCAGGCGGGAACCTCCGGTTCTGAAATGTGAAGCCAATGCAGAAATGTCATATTATTGCATTCTCTCTCATGGCCAGCAGCGGGAGGCTATAAGTGATTGTATTGAAGTCGATGAGAAAATGACTCCAGCTCTCACTTGATTTATTACCTCAGTAAACATTGCCAACATGAGTTTATGGCAAATTATGCTTTAGGGCGGGGCTTACTGTGATTGACAGGTAGCTAACAGAGCCGTATACGGCATCTCTACGTCACTTCAGTTCACTGGTTCACCGGCCGAATCACTGACCACAAGCCGATGGACAACGAGTCCACTTCTTACACACATTCATGGTGCCCAGAGGATGAATCTTACCGACTTTGGTGACGACTCGATCTCTCATATGACGCCATCAGCAGGTCAAAGTTTCCAGTGAAATATTTCAAAATCGACTGGATGGATCGTCACAAAACGTCCTCTTTTGCTGCGACATCGTAGTTCCACTGTTTGCTAGTTGACACTGAACACAAAGCACATCTGCGGATGGTGCGGATGTCATAAACCAAAGCATCAGACGCATTTAACCTTTGACCTGATGGAGTCTGAGCACCACTAATGTTTGCACGTTTCATCTGAATTTGGTGGTTGTTATCTGGGCCAATGTCACCAACCAAACCATCAACCTGACCTGACATGAGCCACGCTGAGTTTGATATACAGACTCAACCAGTACGCTGCTGATTAAGTTGCTCATAGAAAGGAAAATGTCACCGATTATTAGTTTAACATATTAATTGAGTCAGTATATTCTAGACATGGTGAGTTGGTGAGACGGAGACACGGTGCATGCAATGAATACAAATAACAAAAGAACGGGGAGGACGGAGAAATTGAAAAAGCAACAGAGAGCAGGTGTTCAGAGAGAACAATGGAGTGGTGAAATAGATGGGCAGCGCAAATAGACTCAGTCTGTGAGCCTACAGGACGCTTATGGAAAGACAAGAAAGGAAGGAGGAGGAGGACAGGCAGGAAAAGACCTTTGATCATCTGAAAGGTTATTGAAACAACAGAGATGAAACACTGCACATGCAACAGCTCAGGTCCACAGATGGACAGCTTTGTCAGCATTTACATACCGGCAACAACGCGCTGAATCAGGGGTCGACATGATGAGAGTCTTCACACTGGACGTGACTTTCCTTCTTCTGGATTGCATGCTGGGAGGAGGCGGAGCATGGACAGTCAGCGTCAGTGCTGAAGGTCAGTGAACTTTGTGAGCGTGAACCTCAGCTGAGCTTTGGCTCTGCACTCCATCAGCTGGATTACAACACAACTCTCTAAAAGCAACGGGCCGTCTGGTCCACCATTATGTACTTCCAACTACTGGATGATAGCGAGGAGAGTCACACAGTGTCCCCGTAACGTCGGTTCTGATGTGACGGAATAAAAAACGAACAGTATAGTTGTGTGTGTGAGTCCTCAGACTTACGCACAAAAGGCAACAGTGAAATGTTGTCAATGCTAAAACCACCAGGCTATTCTCAGAATTGCATCTTATGCGATGGATGACTAGTCAAAACTAAAATGCATGTCTGGAAATAGAAGTGTCTGGGAAGCGCATCTCCTGACGGCTCACACTTCCCCCTCAGACCTCGGGTTCATCACCACGTTCAGACCATCACATGATCCGGTGCTTCTGTTACCAAACACCATCAAATGAAACATGAACTCTGAGGCTAATGACCTCCGACGGTTCCTCCGACAGCATCCGTCCTCCTGAACCTGAAGAAGCAGCGTGATCTGCGACATCGGCTCAGTCTGTGGAAAGTTCATGTAATTGTGCTGCACACCCAAGAGACACACTCCACCGTGTCCTTTGGAGGGCCAAGAGGTACTGGATGTGGCTTTAGCTCAGAGCCAGAATGGAAGGTAATTGCTACAGTCAGGCAGAAAGATAAAAGGAAGAAAAAGCAAGTGAGAAAGAACACGAGACTCAAACGAAGCTGTGAATAAAGGTCTGAAAAGTAATAATTTCACCAGAGCAGAGCGTTAATGTTGATATTTTGAGGAATACGCTGCGTTTATTGCAAGTCTTATACTGGCCCTCTGCACCGTATGTGAGCTCCCACTGTATTGGTTTATGTCACTCGGTTCACCTAATTAGGTTCCACTCGATATCTTGCGAGCGTGAACCGAAGACGTGGACTCGGGGAGGTCCGCAGCAGGAGGCAAGAAGAAACAGAAACAGAGCAAGGAGGCACAGAAATATCTCCCAAAGCACGCTTCTGTGCACCAGGTGGTGTTCTTAAGTAGTTCATTTCAAAAAACAGCTCTGAATATAAACATATCACAAATCCTGAATCCACTTGATTTATCGTTATTGAGGTGGTTATTCTGGATAACTTGGATCTAATTATACTATTTATTTTTCTGTAAACTCAAGGTCACTCAAGTATAAGCCAAGAAGATGAAGAGTAAAACAGGACGGGGTAGTTCCCGAAACAATGCCATCATGGATAGAAGGCAGCGGACTGAAGGAGAACGCTCGTCGGAGAGCAGCTGCTCTTTCACAGTGTTTTAGTTGTTAAAGATACATTCATCCTCAGAATTATTTTGGATCTATATTTCACACGGTGCGCGTTACATTGTTAGTTACATTGTTAGTTGCATCTGTGCAATGTGCAGCGACTCCGTCACAAATAGACTGGAGGTTCAGCAGAGAGGTAAGCGGCTTTTAGGCTCTTTCTTCTGCGTCGCAGCTGGAACGCTGCGCGGTGGAATTTGCAGGGAAACAGTGATTTGTGACTTCAAATAGAATGTGGGAAAGTGGCGGGGGGGGGGGGGGGCAATAGCCCCTTGGACCGCCTACTTCCTGCGCACTTGATTGCAAGCATGACCTGACAACGGACTCTCAACTCCTGTGGAGGGGCCAAGAGGTGTGAAGATGGAGGCGTCGAGCAAGAAGGCCAAAAGAAAAAGATCGACCGAAGAGAAGATATTCAGACTGCCTGTAATCGCCTCGGCCGGACAGGAAGATGAAGACAAAGGGGAACGGGTTCGAGAGAGTTGGGGGGGAAAGACGGAGCACGTGAAATTGTTGAGTGAATTTGTACAGAATGATGAGCCATGAATAGGTCTGTCCATGTCCCTTTGCACTGCAAGTGAAGCCTTCTGCTTTTGTTGCCGTCACAAGCCTTATCTAGTTAAGTTCCACTCTTAGGGAATGTGGGAGCATTCTATTTGTGGGGTATAATATGTATCTACCTGTGCATGTACATATCTGTCACCCTCTACTGTTATTTTTAATTTTTTGTTTCTGCTGAGAAACAGTCAGTAACGTCCAACAACGCATGCCATTTTTATCTTTATTTGAAATTTCTCTAAGTGCCTTTTGTTGTGTCTTGCTTGTGTATTGTGAAAAGCCAATAAAAACATTTGTCAAAAAAAATTAAGTTCCACTCAATATGTCCTGCAAGTGCCGGACTCCACTGGGTCCTTTGGAGGAGGCCAAGTGGGATAAGAGGAGGAAGGGGGTCCTTGCTTCTGAAGAAGGAAAGGCCTTTAGTTAGAGGCTGGGAAGCATATAATTGCCTCGGCCAGACAGAAAGAAGGAGAAAGAGACAGGAAGGAGGACTGGAGGAGAGGAGATGAAGAGAAGAGGAAGAAGAAATGAAGGAAGGAGAGATCTAGTGTATTCACTAAACGCGAGAGAGGAGGGCGATAGAGATACAGATGGAAAGAGGAGACAGAAAGAGGAAAGTCAAAGACAACAGCAGCCAGACGAAAGCCAGCGAGCCGCTTCCATCACCAGCCGGCTGGGACGGGAGGCCGGGCTGGAACAAATGGACTGTAATTGCACACAATCTGTCTTCAGAGCTCAATCACTTGGCCCTGCGGGGACCATTGGTGAAACACTTCTACTCACACTAATCTAATAACCTTCTCCCTCACCTTCCTGCCCCGCGGAGGCCTTCCACCTTCAGCACCGGCTGCCCCGCCGAGGAGCGAGACGTTAATGCTCCCGCTGGTCGCCATTAAGAGGCCACATAATGAAGCTCGCATACATTTGCAGGCAATATCAATCACAGCGTGGAGCTGCCTGCTGACTCTACTCACCTCCACCAAGCTTCTTCTTCAACACTCGTGTAGCTCTAATTCTTGTGTTGAGTTATGAACCCGTTAAATGATCACCCGACTGTATCCTGCTGAATATTTACAGTTTATTCATCAAACCTTCGCATCGTTATCATTGGTGCCCCGGCCGAAGCAGAGACATCGCATACCGACCGTTCCATCCCCGTCTCAAAAGCCTAAAACTCATCTTGACAAGCAGACGGGTGCGACCAAATCATAAGTGACCAACTGGGACAGCTGGTGGTGCCGGTGGTACCAGTGGAACCAGTGGAACCAGTGGAACAGTTCGTCTGGAGCCCCGCCTCTTCTGACTGCACGGGGGAGTCTGGAGCCTATTTCTCCAAACAAATATCGACATAGCTTTGCCTTCCAGGTGTCGTGTGTCGGCTTGTTTCTTTATTTTGTTTTGCATGTTATTGCTTTTTCATTTATTAATGCTTTATTGGCTGCAAGGGACTTCACCACTCTGTCAGTTTCATTATTATTGTCTGGCTGCAGATAGAACAACTCGTGAGGACGAGATAACACCCTGCCTTTGTATGTGCGAGATGGAACTCATTATGGAAGAACATTTTACGTGTTAATGTATTTCGCTTCCACAGATGTTGACATGTTTGAGGGCAGTAAGAACGTCTGGACTTACAGGTCGGTGCATTTTAAGCAGGTAGCTTTAAGATTCTATACATTTAAAATACCATTAATTAGCAAGTTGAATTTCATTAGTTTCTATTGAATAAAGGTTTTGCTACCTAATGAATTCACTCTCTCATTCTGGGGTTAGTTTAATATCCGTCTTTATGAAATCTAAAAGCGTCTCTTGAGACCTATGTTTGGAATGCATGGAGATGTGAACTGAATATCTTTCATAAAGTGTTGTGTCACCGGCTCTCTGTGCTGATCTGTATTGCTGTGGAACTTGACCGCCTGCTGTGCTTCACTGTCAACTGGCTGCTGGGTGACGGTTGATATGTGCGTGTGTAGCCGTCTGTCTCTGACCATGCATGTGGATGTGGTCTGCATCTGTGTGTGTGTGTGTGTGTGTGTGTGTGTGTGTGTGTGTGTGAGAGAGAACCACTTTCTGTGCTGTATGATGCATGTGTCTGTTTATATGTCAGCTTGTGTGTGTATGTCTGGGTTTTACGTGCATGTGTGTCTGTGTCTCTGTTTTTTGTTTTTGTGCGTTGATGTCATCTCCCCGTCTCCCGGGGGAAAGGTCTGAGGAGCGTCTCCGTGCACGGAGCCCAGGTACCGGAGGTATTAGGAGCAGTGAACCAGCGAGGGCCACTCATGCGTGCCGACTACAGAGACAAACACACATCGCGCTCCAATAACAGCGTTAGTTTCCCCGAGCTCGTGAAAATCCCTTGATCTTGTTTTCTTTGAGGCGCTGAACAGATCCGTCTCTTTGGTTCAGGAGCAAACCGGTCTCTCCGCGTCAAATATGCAGCATTAGTGCTTGCATTGGAGACTGTAAATATGCTTTGTTTTAAGTGGCTGTGTACTCCAGCACAGTTCAGTTCAAAATGCAATGGTCAACAAGCTTTGTGCAACATTTGGTAAGCAAGTTGCAGTAAAGAACCACAGGCAGTGAGCGATAGAGCCAACGCTTTACAAGAAGATGTCAAAAATGTCTTTTTCAAATAATGTATAAAGGCGAATAAGCTACTCAGGCGGACTTCAGTGATCGTTGAGGCTGTTTGAAGAGTGAATGAGATGGACGTCTGCACCAAGTTTCATGTTAATAAGACATATAGCGCATGAGTTCTGACTTCACAAAGTTCATGACCATTTCATCGGTCTGCGATAGAAAGAAGTAAACAGACTTCGTTATTCAGCCCAAACTTCCTCAGCTTTTCCCAGTTCCTAGAAACCAGGCAGCTTACATCTCGACAGAGAAGCCGGACCGACCGGCACCGTAGCGAACAGCAACACAACGTTGCCTCTCTGGTGACAGGACGCACAAAACAGCTCCGAATGGGGCTCGTGTGCTGGTTGTGGAATATTTGGCACCAGGTCCATCCTCTGGCTGCCCCCCCCAGACATTAGCTTCACTTCTTGCCCGTTTGGAGGGCTTTAGTTGAATTGCAGTCATGAGCCCGACATCAATATGCAAGAACAATCCCAAAAACGAGATCATATGAAAACATTGTTTCTAACGAGTGAATAAACACTTTAGTCTTTCGTTTCCATCCAACACCAACGACAGCGTCGCTGCTCCACTTCCATCCCGGTAAGGACCGCGCTGCAGCTGAGGCTCACCACAGCGTATGCTAATTCTGGAGCGCTTATTAATGCTTCACTATTCACCACTGTGCTATAGATCCCCCCCCCCCCCTCAAACCACTGCCAACAACACAAACGCCCACGCCACATATACAGAGCAATCGTTGCTCTTGCTGCTCCTGTGAGTCGTCATTGAGGGAACACACTTCTCTTCATCCCCAAGTAGTTTCACATCAATGTGAGAAACTGAACCTGAAGGTGTGTGTGGATGAGTCGGAGTCTCCGATGGATTGCTGATTAGAAACGCTAATCTGCAATAAGGAATATTCATGCGTGTGCGTAAGTGATGGGAGGAGCGACGCTGAGCTGCTGCCGTCAGTAGAAACGAACAGCGAGGCAGCCATTGTTTCTGCTGCTACTGGTAGAAATGTCCTGATTAGGATTCACAGAGTTGCTGAGTACAGATGCCGGAGCACGCTGTGTGAAGATTGAAGACTCCCGACTGTCAAATCACGTCCTGCTAAATACTGTTTGGGCTTTTTGCTTTGCGGGCGTACAAGTGTTTCCCAACAGCAATGCATTGCTGCAGCTCCCCCATTAGACTAAACCGAAGGAGGCAGAATGACTTCAGCGCTTAGGAAAGCTCACTGGACATATTTCAGAGCAGCTGAGGAGCAGCTTTGGGGGCAATACATTTGGTGTATTAGAAGTGTTTTAGGAAAAGATTACCCACATTCATCCATCAGAAAAACACTCCAGCGTGCACACACACACACACACACTGAACATTCAATATGTTTTACGGTAAACTGCAAGCAGGCGAAACAGCTGGAAAGAGATCATACAAGAGAGAAGTGAAAGGACAAAGTTGGAGAAACGGAGAGGAAGAGGAGGAGGAAGAGGGCAGATGAGGTTGCCCTCTGAGGCAGTGAGAACCCTAAAGTTCACCCGGCCTCCTTCCATCTGTCCAGAGCTGCCCACCAGTCATGTAGGTCACACAGGCCAGCGGAGCCGAACAAACCTTTCCATCACCGTAATGACCGAACACCTCGGAGCAGGAGTCGGTGCAGGGCTGCTTCCACAGCACGGCCATCACCTCCCCGCCCACGGGCCGCTCAGACCCCATCAGCAAGGGAAGAAGCCCACCATCGATCACCAGCACTACCACCAACAAGCCAATTCAGCCGGCTTCCATTCAACAGATCAACGGGTTCAACTCATCAATTCACGAACGCTTTCTTAAATCTTCTATAGCTGCCACAACACGCAGGCTTTGTACGACGAAAACCTGCAGCACGAAACACCGGAGACGGTTTATCATCAGAATCACATCACCCGAGTACAGGAACATTAAAACGCTTGGACAGGACAGATCACAATGTTTCACACAACACGGTAAGACTCTCCAGCAGCGCTGTGAAGACAGGAAGCAGTGACTCAGCATCTCTTCGATCAGAGAAGAAACAACGTCAGCAACTCTAGTGATTCCATCTTCAGTCTCAGAACTGCTGAGAAAGAATCTGAAGCTTTATGCAAGAAAGACAGTGAAGTTGGTGAAGTTGGTGAAGTTGGTGATGTTGGTGAAGTTGGTGAAGTTGGTGATGTTGGTGAAGTTGGTGATGTTGGTGATGTTGGTGAAGTTGGTGATGTTGGTGAAGTTGGTGAAGTTGGTGATGTTGGTGAAGTTGGTGATGTTGGTGAAGTTGGTGATGTTGGTGATGTTGGTGAAGTTGGTGATGTTGGTGAAGTTGGTGATGTTGGTGAAGTTGGTGATGTTGGTGAAGTTGGTGATGTTGGTGAAGTTGGTGAAGTTGGTGATGTTGGTGAAGTTGGTGATGTTGGTGAAGTTGGTGATGTTGGTGAAGTTGGTGAAGTTGGTGATGTTGGTGAAGTTGGTGATGTTGGTGAAGTTGGTGATGTTGGTGAAGTTGGTGATGTTGGTGAAGTTGGTGATGTTGGTGAAGTTGGTGATGTTGGTGAAGTTGGTGATGTTGGTGAAGTTGGTGAAGTTGGTGATGTTGGTGAAGTTGGTGATGTTGGTGAAGTTGGTGAAGTTGGTGATGTTGGTGAAGTTGGTGATGTTGGTGAAGTTGGTGATGTTGGTGATGTTGGTGAAGTTGGTGATGTTGGTGATGTTGGTGAAGTTGGTGATGTTGGTGAAGTTGGTGAAGTTGGTGATGTTGGTGAAGTTGGTGATGTTGGTGAAGTTGGTGAAGTTGGTGATGTTGGTGAAGTTGGTGAAGTTGGTGAAGTTGGTGAAGTTGGTGATGTTGGTGATGTTGGTGATGTTGGTGAAGTTGGTGATGTTGGTGAAGTTGGTGATGTTGGTGAAGTTGGTGATGTTGGTGAAGTTGGTGAAGTTGGTGAAGTTGGTGAAGTTGGTGAAGTTGGTGATGTTGGTGATGTTGGTGATGTTGGTGAAGTTGGTGAAGTTGGTGAAGTTGGTGATGTTGGTGAAGTTGGTGAAGTTGGTGATGTTGGTGATGTTGGTGAAGTTGGTGAAGTTGGTGATGTTGGTGAAGTTGGTGATGTTGGTGAAGTTGGTGATGTTGGTGAAGTTGGTGATGTTGGTGAAGTTGGTGAAGTTGGTGAAGTTGGTGATGTTGGTGAAGTTGGTGAAGTTGGTGATGTTGGTGAAGTTGGTGATGTTGGTGATGTTGGTGAAGTTGGTGAAGTTGGTGATGTTGGTGAAGTTGGTGATGTTGGTGATGTTGGTGATGTTGGTGAAGTTGGTGAAGTTGGTGATGTTGGTGAAGTTGGTGATGTTGGTGAAGTTGGTGATGTTGGTGAAGTTGGTGAAGTTGGTGAAGTTGGTGATGTTGGTGATGTTGGTGAAGTTGGTGAAGTTGGTGATGTTGGTGAAGTTGGTGAAGTTGGTGATGTTGGTGATGTTGGTGAAGTTGGTGAAGTTGGTGATGTTGGTGATGTTGGTGAAGTTGGTGATGTTGGTGAAGTTGGTGAAGTTGGTGATGTTGGTGAAGTTGGTGATGTTGGTGATGTTGGTGAAGTTGGTGAAGTTGGTGAAGTTGGTGATGTTGGTCTCCTGAAAGGTGAGGAAGATACTTGATGGCTGTGAGATGCTGTAGAGTTACGTGCTGGTAGCTGACTGCAGTGAACAGTAGTAGTACTAAAAGTAGTAGTAATACTAGTAGTAGTAGTCGTACTAACAGTAGTAGTAATACTAATAGTAGTAGTAATACTAGTAGAAGTAGTAGTAATACTAGTAGTAGTAGTAATACTAATAGTAATACTAATAGTAATACTAATACTAGTAGTAGTAGTAATACTAGTAGTAGTAATACTAATAGTAGTAGTAATACTAGTAGTAGTAGTAATACTAGTAGTAGCAGAGGTTGTAGGAGTTTTGTGCCGTCGGGGCACATATATATTCCGTTTGGGTCTCGTGATGTTATCTGAGATCTGTCTGAAGCTCATTACTTTGTCTTTGAAGAAGAAATTACAAAAACAGTGGTGAGGTTTGGGTTTCAGTACCGGACGGGTTTAGTCGCGTCGCGGCTGAACGGAGTAATTCTAGGAAGGGATCCCTTTGCCGCCGGTAGCCAGTTACTATTTCATTATCTGGCATCTGAGTGACGTATTAAAGGGCCAGTGTGTGGGATTTAGGGGATCTATAACTATGTTTCCATTCGTGTATAATCCCCTGAAAATAAATAAGTATATTTGTTTCCCCAAAATGACCTCAATTCAATTACATTGTATTTGTGTAGTCCAATGGCACAAATCACTAATTTACTTCAATCTTCATAACAGGCCATCCTCTGGTCATGGACCCTGGCATCGGACATGCACCTCTCCACCAAACAGTGATTCTCTGATGATCTGTTGTCTAACAGCAACTGTCCAACTCTACTCATCACTGCAGGGACTTTGTGGTTGCCAAGCATCTCTGCAGCGTCCGATTCATGTCCAGCTCGATGGATCTGCTGCCAAACGTCAGAGCACGGCGCCGGATAACACCGTGGGATTTCACCTTTTTCTTTCTTTGAGCTTGGAAACTAAAGCAGTCCATCACATGAAGCTTTGGTGAGAGCAAGCAGCCTCCGTCTCCAGAGCCTCGGCCTGCTGGCCAGATGCAACCGTAGCGCCGTGTCAGCGATCACACGGAGAGTGTTTTGCAGGAGGCATGGTCAGCTAAGAAGCTTCTCTCGTGCTGTTGAACCAACACACTCGCAACGAGACGCTCTCTCCCTCTGCTGCTTCCTCACGTCCTCCTCTTCCTCCCACTTCATTTCTGTGTCTCTCCTCTCCTCCCTTGATCTTTCCGCCACTCTCGTCCTCTTGTATTTCTCTCCGTGACTTTTCGCTCTCATTCCTCCGACTCTCCAGAACACTTACGCTGCGATACACTCGCCGTCGCTCGCGCTCCGAGGGGAGGTGTTCAACTGGTACATTACGTCTCTGGAGCATTTCTCAGACTAATGGAAAACACTCAACATGCCTCAGCATTCCATCATTCTGCTGGTCAGAGAGGGACTCTTCGTCCACATATTGCCTCCGTAAGGGAAACTTTCAACCAACGAGCTGCAGCAGCCTGTACTTTCTCAAGTTCATTTTCTGGTTTGGGTTTTTCTTTCTTTGGGCCTTTTTACATACCGACAGCAGATTAACGTGAAGGAAGCCAGATCGCCTGAAATGACTTCATGCAAGTTCATACTGAACACACAGGCTGATATCTGAGTGTGTGTTTGAGTGTACAGGCACAGAATGATTTCAGAACTCAGCAGGAGCTCTAGCTCTTCGTTATCGCTCTGCTTCGTCCTTTCCCCCAGCATGTGTTCACGATGTGGACTCAGAGATCTTGGCGAGTGCAAGTCTCATTGAAACCTTCTTAAAGTGCCTGAAATAAACACGTTTCCATGTCTTTCCATTGACTTTGTAGGAAATCACGCTGCTTCTAAAGTTGTCCTTTAGTTTGAACGCACTCGGTCAGGTCGGCCTGCAGCCAGTAGAGAACGTTCACGTTCGAGTTGTAAATCAACATTTGAATGCTGCGCAGCTTTCTGTTTTGTCTGCATGCCGATTCTTTGTTTAAACAGCCGGATAAAGATCAGGCTACACTAGAGACCATGAACTGATGCCTCACACAGGTCACAGAGGACATCCAGACACACACAAGTCACTGAAGCGCCTCAACAAGCCAGGACACTGCGTCCACTCGGGTCTCTCACGCCAACTGTGTTTTAATGCAGCATCACAGCGACTGTATCTAGGCCACCATTCTGCTGCTTCCCTATGGGGATCATTAGAGTGAATGGACACATGGATCTATATTCTTTTGAATGCAGAAGATCTTCTAAAATGAAGGAAGAGCCAGAGCAAAGATTTGTTTCGTGAGTTTTTAAGCAACACGTGGATCTGGATCAGGGCTCTCTTGGGAGACGGTATTTATTCATGTTTTACGCTGCAGTAGAAAGATGAAAATGTTTGGGGGGGAAAATAAATTGAGGTAGATGACCCGAACCCAATGGTCTCGATCCAGATTCAAAGAAAGGACGTGATGAGTCCCGTGGAACCTCCGAGCATCCCGGTGAAGATCACGCTGGACCTCTTCTAAAAAGAGGCTGTTCATCAGAGAGGTGGAGGAGATGAACATGTCAGTGTTCACAGATGGGATGTTTGTCTTTGTGACGTTCAGACCGTTTTGTTTTAAT
>CM051701.1:1056445-1143945 GCA_028022725.1 Lycodopsis pacificus | reverse complement strand
AGACTACGGAGCAATACAAGCACCGAGTGCATTATTCACCACTCAGCAGCTGGAGTTACACAAAGACAAGTGAGGGAGTTGTGTGCGGAGCCAGGGAGTGATTCAGTCAGCAGGTATCAGAGGCATGAACACAGCGCTGATCTTCTGCATCGACAAACGCAGTAGCTTGGACATGAAGCGCGATATGAAGCCGTGAAGCGCGATATGAAGCCGTGAAGCGCGATATGAAGCCGTGAAGCGCGATATGAAGACGTGAAGCGCGATATGAAGACGTGAAGCGCGATATGAAGCGCGATATGAAGACGTGAAGAGCGATATGAAGCGCGATATGAAGCCGTGAAGCGCGATATGAAGCCGTGAAGCGCGATATGAAGCCGTGAAGCGCGATATGAAGCCGTGAAGCGCGATATGAAGCCGTGAAGCGCGATATGAAGCCGTGAAGCGCGATATGAAGCCGTGAAGCGCGATATGAAGCGCGATATGAAGACGTGAAGCGCGATATGAAGCGCGATATGAAGACGTGAAGCGCGATATGAAGCGCGACATGAAGACGTGAAGCGCGACATGAAGCGCGATATGAAGCGCGACATGAAGCGCGACATGAAGCGCGACATGAAGCGCGACATGAAGCGCGATATGAAGACGTGAAGCGCGATATGAAGACGTGAAGCGCGATATGAAGACGTGAAGCGCGATATGAAGACGTGAAGCGCGATATGAAGAGCGATATGAAGACATGAAGCGCGATATGAAGACATGAAGCGCGATATGAAGACATGAAGTGCGATATGAAGACATGAAGCGCGATATGAAGACATGAAGATATGAAGCGCGATATGAAGACATGAAGCGCGATATGAAGCGCGATATGAAGACGTGAAGAGCGATATGAAGCGCGATATGAAGCCGTGAAGCGCGATATGAAGCCGTGAAGCGCGATATGAAGCCGTGAAGCGCGATATGAAGCCGTGAAGCGCGATATGAAGCCGTGAAGCGCGATATGAAGCCGTGAAGCGCGATATGAAGCCGTGAAGCGCGATATGAAGCGCGATATGAAGACGTGAAGCGCGATATGAAGCGCGATATGAAGACGTGAAGCGCGATATGAAGCGCGACATGAAGACGTGAAGCGCGACATGAAGCGCGATATGAAGCGCGACATGAAGCGCGACATGAAGCGCGACATGAAGCGCGACATGAAGCGCGATATGAAGACGTGAAGCGCGATATGAAGACGTGAAGCGCGATATGAAGACGTGAAGCGCGATATGAAGACGTGAAGCGCGATATGAAGAGCGATATGAAGACATGAAGCGCGATATGAAGACATGAAGCGCGATATGAAGACATGAAGTGCGATATGAAGACATGAAGCGCGATATGAAGACATGAAGATATGAAGCGCGATATGAAGACATGAAGCGCGATATGAAGACATGAAGCGCAATATGGGCACTGGGGCTGGGCGTATAGTGGATCCGGTATACCGCCCAGCCCCAGTGGGCAGTGGGTTTGATGAAGTGAAGGTAAGGACAGTACAGAAGCAACAGAGAGAACATGGCCGTGCCTCTGGGACCCAAAGGTCAAGGTTCACCGTGTTTTGGTAAATTGATCAATTGAAAATGTGTTTTGAGAATTTGCGTCGCTCCAGTACAAGAACAGAGAGGTTCTGCATTCTTACCAACTGTTCGGTCATGTCTGGTGGAGGCTGTGTAAGCGAGTAATTGATAAGTAGATTCTGAGGCAACAAAGGTTCTCTAGCTCCAGCTTCTCACGTGTGAAGATTGACTTTGTATGATCATTATTGGAGCATCTTTGAGTTTTAGACTGCTGGTCGGATAAAAAAAAAAGCATTTTGAATGAGATAAAATAATGTCAGATTAATCGATTATGACAATAATCATTAGTTGCAGCCCGTGAGGGATCACGAGTCATTGCACAGATGTGTCTCTGTCTCTCAGAGTCCTCTCACTCAAACACACTTCCTCCATGTGTCTCTGTCTCTCTCTCACTCACACTTCCTCTATGCTGCCCACAGCAGCAACACTCATAAATATCGACTTGGTTTCAACACATCCCTGAGGAAGCGTTCACAACAGCAGCTGGTGCGTTAGCACAGCAACAGCAAACAACCCTCGGTCAACACGGACGAGCCGCTAAGCTAAGCTAACCCTCACCGTCCGTTCCTGCAGAGAGCAGGAGGCGCTGCAGCAGGCAGCGAGCTGCTGTTACTGAACATATTGAATTAGCTGCTGCAATGAAAGTCTCCCGGTTGGATAATCACGTCGCCCGTTAAGCATCTCGCAGGGCTCGTGGATGTTTTTCACTCTAGAGGTCCAGTGTTTTTTTGTCTTTATACACAAGCCGGAAACAAATCGCTGAGACATCTATAGAAAGTGGGCTTACAGGACCAACGCTGAGCCTCCTGAGCCGGAGTGTGCAGCTCTCAAATCAAACAACGCTTTATCACACCGGCACACCAGTTCAGTGGGTCGTATTCTCCTCTCCCTGCAGGTACGGATAATTAAAAGTGTTCTCACCGAGTGCAAGTAGAGATTATATGCGGCCCTCTTCTAATCTTCCAGGGACGTCTCTTGATTTAGACTTGTTAATCAATCTTCTTCGGGTGTTAACTAATTACATTCTCCCTCCAGGAGATCAGAAACAGTGAATTATTGGAGGGGAAGGCAGGTTTCCTGAAGGTTGGGATTCAGGTGGAAGAATTAAGTCATTCACTAATGAGAGAACATGTCATGTGTTACTTCCATCCTGGTTCATCAGCATCTTCTGAGCGGAGGCGGAGTCGAAGCCTGGACTGCAACACGGGGCCGTCGGGTCACCTCTGAGCCAGAGACTCCTGCAGCTGAAGCTCACGCAGCGACGCTTCCTCCACCGATGATGCAGATACTCAGGCCACACGGCTTTCTTAACTCATTTATATGCCAGACATTTGTGTTGTACATTTTGAAGATCATTTAATTGCTGAATGGATTATGTTCACTGGTAACATTCTTGTACTGCACAGAAATGGGAGGAGGGCTTTGCTAGCAGCACCTCCCTCCATCAGCTCAACCTCACTTTGAAACATGAAGCAGACACAAAGCAACTAGTGACACAACGATGAGTACGTCCACCTCTTACATACGTCTGTGGTCAAAGGCACCGCGGGAGAGAAGGCACAACAATGTGAAGCCGTTTACTTTGTGTGGCCTGGAAAGAAAAAAAGACTCAAAATGTAAATACATCAAATGAAAAACCAGCTCGATCTTCTGGCGAGGCGGCTCCAGGGATCCACCTTCTGACAAGTTAATTAAATCCTTGCCATTGACCATTGGAAAAGCATTAAACATTGAGCCACATAATGAATTCAGGGCTTTTTTTAAAAGAAATTCCCTGAAACATTATGACAGCAGCCCCAAAAAATACCATTTTTCAGCAAAGGCGCCTTCAGGACTGACAGCTTATTAGTGTTTGTTCCATCCAGACGAGTTCTGGGCGATATGCAGCAAGTTGGACACTTCCTCCCACTGTTAGTCACATCCTCGTGTTTTGTTTGTGTCGGTGACGGATCACAAATGCAATTTAAAACTCCATGTCGACGAGGAACGACCCGCGCCTCACTGTGGGAGGACGAGGCTCGGCTCAGACGTTTCACCATCCGTCTGACCGAGTCTACTCGGACTCACAACCAGAATCTACAAGGGGCGCCGCACTGATGGAGGGATGAACTGAAATAATGAATTCAGTTATGATTGATTGGTGTTTATTATTCAGGAATGATGTGATTGGTTGCCTTGCAGCAGCTGTGTGTGTTCTGCACACTCCCTCTTTAATAAGTGATCCACATGTTGAGTACTGAACAGTTGCCTCCTCTGCCTGATAATCTGAGCACAAACCTCGTGGTGCATGGAAGCATACGGCCTTCAAGGAGAGACGGTAAACAATACAGATTATTGGATTTGAGGGAAGAGCTTCACACTTGGAGGGAAAATGCTAAATAAATGGAAATATATGTGCTGCAACAGATGATGGTGGGGACGCAAAGGGATGAAATGAATGTTGAAGAACGGTGCCGGTGGAGTCTGGTGTTGCCATTACCGGCGGAGATAACTGCCGTCCTCTCGGGCCTCATGCATAATGCTGTTGTTGCTCCTCTTGCTCTCCTGAGCAGTTTCAGCTGCTGCATAATTGAATGTGAAAACAGTGTATTATTCTGTCAGCGGGGATGGAATAGAAAAACAGCAGAAAGCCAGGTGACGGAATAACACTTCGGGCCAGGCTGTGTTTCCTCAGTGGTTGTATTTATTTATTGTTCGTCTGGATCTCCGGGTTCCTGTTGCTCAGTGATGTGGTCAGAGCAGCGACCGCTGAAGCAGGACGACGTCCTCCGCTGTCCCGGGAACTCTTCCCTCCTCTCACGTTCCAGCCTCGCAGCGGGAGGGGGGAGGGGTTTGTGTCCCAGAAGGACTCGCGTCGGAGGGTTCAGGAGGCGTCATTAGATGATTGATTTAATGAGCAGCAGGGGGTAAAGAGGGGCGGCTGGGCCCGGTGGGACCACCGCTGAACTCATCTCGGTGCTTTCATTGGACGGGCTGCTCGTCTTGACTGCAGTGGCTCTGCTTGTTGTGTGTTTGGATTTAATATCAAATGTAATCCATGAAACTGTAAATGTTCACAGACCCCTGGACCTCCGTGGACCTCTCTGGACCTCCGTGGACCTCTCTGGACCTCCGTGGATCTCCGTGGACCTCGGTTAGAAGCCACAGAGGACTCTAGAAGTTTCTGACTTTAATCATTAGCATAAGAACAACTCACAGTCGGTGTTTATATATAAAGACATCCGAGAGTTAAATAAAAACACAGATCTCCTGTATGTTTCCATCTGGAGTGAGGTGTCCTTCATGATGGAGAGGCTGCTGACAGCTGTGTGGTGCAGCTGTAGCTCAGACAGGTGAAGCAGCACATCATTGACGTTAATTAGCTGCCAACAACATTTGCTTGGGGAGTCATTTGTGTTTGTTGAATACTGATTTCATTACTCAAAGCAAGATTCTCTTTACAGAGGCATGTACGGTAGTATTCGGAATGAAAGACGACATCTGTCTTTAACAACGGTGGTGCAGAGAAATTAATCTGTGTCATGATGGGACAGAAACAACAGCACAGCCAGACAGAAACAGCCCTCGCCCGCTCATGTCCGAGAGTTTCCCGTTAACGTGAAGGATTTATTTGAGAGCTTTAACTGTTCAGCTTGTAGAAGGAGCCGGTTATCCTGCCGACTGTAGTTTCTGACGTGTGCAGTTATGCACAACAAACTTCAGGGAGGCAGAAAGAACCTAAGTGGCTGAATTAAACCTCAGTCATTAAAAAAGGGTTTGAGGTACGTTAGCTCAGTTAATGTTCAGGCTGCTGGAGCTCAGTGGGCTCACGAGCTACAGCATGACGCGAGGTTAGCTCACCTACACACTCGAGTAGCACTACATGTGAGCTCGAGGTTAGCTCGAGTAGCACTACATGTGAGCTCGAGGTTAGCTCGAGTAGCACTTCATGTTAGCTCGAGGTTAGCTCGAGTAGCACTACATGTTAGCTCGAGGTTAGCTCGAGTAGCACTACATGTTAGATCGAGGTTAGCTCGAGTAGCACTTCATGTTAGCTCGAGGTTAGCTCGAGTAGCACTACATGTTAGCTCGAGGTTAGCTCGAGTAGCACTTCATGTTAGCTCGAGGTTAGCTCGAGTAGCACTTCATGTTAGCTCGAGGTTAGCTCGAGTAGCACTTCATGTTAGCTCGAGGTTAGCTCGAGTAGCACTACATGTTAGCTCGAGGTTAGCTCGAGTAGCACTACATGTTAGCTCGAGGTTAGCTCGAGTAGCACTTCATGTTAGCTCGAGGTTAGCTCGAGTAGCACTACATGTTAGCTCGAGGTTAGCTCGAGTAGCACTTCATGTTAGCTCGAGGTTAGCTCGAGTAGCACTACATGTTAGCTCGAGGTTAGCTCAAGTAGCACTACGTTAGCTCGAGGTTAGCTCGAGTAGCACTACATGTTAGCTCGAGGTTAGCTCGAGTAGCACTTCATGTTAGCTCGAGGTTAGCTCGAGTAGCACTACATGTTAGCTCGAGGTTAGCTCGAGTAGCACTACGTTAGCTCGAGGTTAGCTCGAGTAGCACTACATGTTAGCTCGAGGTTAGCTCGAGTAGCACTACATGTGAGCAGCTAAAGACACCTTCATAAAAGCTCTGCAATCACAGTGCAGCTCTGCGTACATGGAATACACGGAGTAGTTCAAAGGCTTTACAGGTGAACCGGAACGCTAGGACACAACTCTGAGAAGTGTGCTTCTGATGGACAGCCCATTCATTATTCAGCCCGATTTCTGCTTTAAATTAAAACACATTATATATTATAATTGAAATATGAAAGCCCTGCAGAAATGCATGACTGCAGGTAGACTCGACGGCAGTGGGAGTGAGCTCTGTCTGCATACTTTTCACGCTCTTTTGTCCATTAACACATTCATGACTCATTGATGAGTGCATGATTATTCTTTTCCCCAAAGAACACTGAAGATGACTCACAATACATTTGACATGACTCTAACCTCAATTATGCCGCATTTCTCTTTGCCGTCAACAGTTGTGTCTACACATCTGGACCCGGTTTCTATATGTGGATTATGTGGAGGTGGGGTTTGTTGGTGTATCCGCCGCATCTTCTTTGAGGTACGTCTGTACCCACCAGCCTGCATGTGATCCCTGTAACAGCGCTCGACGCTCTCCGTGGAGCCGCTGCTTCTTACAACAGCCAGCCACGGCGCTAACAAGCCTTTAAAGGAACATTAGGAACTGTAATTTGAGAACATTATGGGCTAATTTCTCCAGGGGTAATTCCCCTAACCGGGCTCTGTGTGAGGCCCTTTCTCCAGTGCATCCCCCCCCCCCCCCCCATAGCCTCACACTGCGTTGAGTGGGAGCTCAGCGGACCATGCTGCCAAGTCTGAATCATTCCAGTCATCTTGAGCATTATTCCAACAAGGAAGACACTTATTACCACAGTCGGCAGTTCCTCCTCAGTGATCCCCGACACCGGCCTGCCCTGCAGGACATTGTTCCATCAATGTGGCTGTGAAGCTGCACACACACTCACGTAGACACAGTACGTGCACCGCCCATGAGAGCCGGCAGGACACGAGGGTGCACATGCAAGCACAGACATGCATGAGCGCACACCCACAAACACTCAGTCCAAAAACACCCCCCCTCACAAAGCTGCCCCCCCCCACAGCGAGCGGTGATGTATTGATTTACACGGAGACGCTGCAGCGAGCGCAGTGAAGCTCAATGAGCTGCTTTCACACCGCTGACCGCTTCTTTAACCGCAGATACTCAACATCTGCTCGACAGTGCAAAACTAAACTCCACAACAACTTCATCATTGAATTACTTTCTCTCACAAAACATCGGATAATTGGGGGAAATGATTTTGCACAACTGAAGGTTTGGCCCGATTCAGATCAGATCAAGAGTTTTATTTACTATTTTAATACCACCCAACATCCCAAAACATGATCTCAACATCCCAAACTCAGTGTCAACTTTCACAAAACACACAATTCAAATCATCATATTTAAATACTTTCTTTGATTAAAAGAAAAACTTGGCATTAGTAGTTTTAATGATTATAAGCTGCTTAGAGCTAGTGGATCAAACGGGTCTTAATACACTAAATATATATATATATATACATATATATATATATATATATATATATATATATATATATATATATATATATATATATATATATTATTGATGTAGCTGTTAAAATATCTCCTTCAAACAAGTTTCTCGTCAAAGAATACATTTGACAAGATTATATTTAAACACACCGTGATAGCATTATGACGTACCTTCTCCAGCACTCAGTCTCACTGAGCAGAGCTTGAACACATCATGAAGCAAGTCGCTGCGACCTCTGTACCGTCAGCCGCTTAGCTCCGTGCTCCTGGCGACCGAGTGTCTGATTAAATGAGATGTTCTAAATGTTTTCAGGTTGTGCTTTTGTTGCCTGAACATAACCAAGTACGGTACTTTTGATGCGTTTTTCTTTTGATCCATAACTGCGAGCGTAATCCCTGGGGTTGTGTGGGAAGGTGATTTTGTCGGAGGCAGGGCTGGAAGACGTCATGTTTTGGGTGAATTGCTCCTTCTGACAAATAAACTAAACTCCATGTGAACTGGTGGAGCTCCCCTTTAAAATGCAAACAGTCAGTTGATTCAGTGTTAAACTCACATTATGTGAACGCACAGTTCACCACAGTGAGAGTCTCTCTGTTGAAGTGCCCTCGAGCAAAACACGCAACCCTCTGCCTGCAAAGGTGCAGCGATCTGATTGGAGGCCCACGGTTCACTGATATCTTCATTCAGACTTTGCCTTGAGCTCTAATTCAAGCAATTAACTCGCTGCCTGCACGAAGCGCTCGGTGTTTCCCTGCCGGGCTGCTCGAGCTCACAGCCCCAGCAGAGCACTGCTGCGTACAGGCAGGGTGTCGGTTTGAGTCCCGCTGTGCTTAAACAATGTTTTGTCAGGAAGACCATTAAACTCGGCACGTAACCGTTGTGTTTCTGAGTCGTTCCTCTTGTTTTATACACATTGGTGGTGATCCGTGATTAAAATCTCATTTGTACAGATGAGGAAAGTAAAGCTGTGAATGAAGACTGAGGAGAAACAGAGTAGACCGCAACGAACAAGGTGTTGAGGCTAAACGTGTTCAGCAAGTTATTGTACAAACTACATACTGCATGTGTGCGTACAACTGTCCCGTCTGTTTTGAGCATGCACTGAATCACAGGCTCTGAATCTGTGACATCCGTTTGCTGGAGGGCACCATGAAAGGAAACCAGTTGTTGGATGTGCAAAGCGCTGATAACAGCAGAAGCTTGCCGCTGGTTCTGATGGCAGATCAGACATTTGCAAGCTTGCATTGAAGAGTTTCTGGGTTGTTCTGCAGCGAGTTGCACCGCTAACATAGTGCGTCTCACAGGGAGAGCTGAACAGTGACTCAAGAGTTCTACATTTCTAAATCCTGCCAGAATATTACCCATCGGGTCAGGAAAACCAGATGATGTGATCGAATGAAATGTTAACGGTTGATCCTAAAGTGTCAGTAGATGCATTCTGCTGTGGTTCAAGCGTGAATATAACGGAGCACTTTATGGAGAAATGTGCCGATGCAACTGCGTCATGCCGTCACTTCAGCTGATGTGCAATGTAGGTGTTCAAACTGTGCGGGGGGGTTGGAGTGAGGCAGTAAAGCAAAGAACCTGTCAGAGGTGAAAAGAACAAGTGCAACAGCAATTCAGTTCTTGTACTCCGGCCCACTGATTTGATCCACTTAGAACACAGTCAGACGCTGGAGCAGCAGCAGGGGCTCATGGGGGCAATTAAGCTACTTTAGTGCCTGATTAGAGCAATTTGCACCAAAAATCATGCTCCTTCTTGTAGTTATAACTCCGGCAAATCTGAACACGCATGCATTTCTTGATTGAGTGCGACTTGCTTTGTACCAAGATAGCATTAGAGCATAGAGCTCCGTGTAGCTCCAGCTGAGACATAAACTCATGTTCACAATGTTTACTCAGGGAATAAATCAAGAGAGAAGTAGAGTCATCTTCTCATAGACTTCTATACAACCAGAGGAGTCGCCCCTGGTGGACACTGGAGAGAATGCAGCGTTAAGGCACTTCTGCATCGGCTTCATTTTTCACTCGGAGGTAGAAAACAGAAGACGCTGCGGCGGAACGCTCTGGACTGAAATGAACCATGTGAAAAGCTGTGACACAACGTTTGCCCAAGAGCTGTGTACATACATCTCCATCTTCAGTGATGTTCCCATTAAAGCATTTTCCAAGAAGTTGCTCACCGAGCTTCCCTTCCACAGCTCTTGAAGATAATATCTGACGATGATAACCAGTGTGTGTGCGCAATAGCAGCGATCTGTTCCAAAGCAAAGCTCAACACGCTGCTGTTTCTGCCAAAAGCGTTGATTTAAATGAGACTCATCTGGGAACTCGATGCTAGTTGCTGTCTGCAAAAGCGATGGACATGTTTCGGTGCAGAAAACAATGGAAGATTTCTCTTTGAACAAAAGAAAGTGCACAGTTTGCAGCGACAGACAGCAGACTAACGCGCACGGCGTTGGACTGCTGTCTGTCGGCGGGCCATGTGGAAGAGTTTCACTCTGAATCTACGAGCAGCACTGGTTATGAAACATGCATCCGATCAGAGTCTTCTCCATGGAGCAGGTTCCTCTGTATGCTGTGGCTACGGCTCACAATCCTCCCTTTGTTCGTCACTGATGGAAGTTAAGCCAGTTGGGTTTTTAAACATCTGTCAGTTTTTCTCTGTCGTTCTCAACCTCGAAACCCGACACTTAGAATAAAACAAAAAATAAAGTTTTGTCTTTTCTGCCTTGTGAAATAATTTCCATATTAAGGCTTTTGATTTTACAACGCCAGAGGGTTCCAGTCAAACAGCCACTATAGTGAGCTGAGGATTCGTATATCTCAGACTCTTCCCAACTTCTGTTGCATTCAGTTCCAGCTGCACAGGAAAGGCTTCTTCTTCTTCTTCTGCTTCTTCTGCTTCTTCTGCTGCTTCTGTTGGTGGCGGGCCAAATCCATCGTGTTTCCATTTTTCAACCTCTCCTGCTGCCCTGATCCAATTCAGGGCTTATGATTGTAATACTAAAACAGAGCGACTTGTCATACCAGAAACAGCAATGATGAATGCCCCGCTGCTCTGTGTGCTTGTTTGTTGGGGGGGGGGGGGGGGGGGGGGGAATTGAATTTCATGCTTAGTTGTCGAGGTGCATTTTCTTGACCACGGCTGCTCTGCTGTACTCTTAACAGGCGGCATTGATTAAATGGAACAGTCCTGTTATCTGGATAAAAAGAGCAGAAACATGAGGACGATAGTGGGCAAGCGAAAATAATGAGTTCTTTCATCTCGGCAGTGAGGGCGTCTGCGTCTTCCAGACTTCCCACGGAGACGTACACAGCTTAAGGAAACGTTTAATTAGAAAATGTCAACGCTGTGTCTGCGTGCTGTGTGTGCGGAATAATAACATTTATGATGTGAAAGTGACAGCACATTCCCTTTCGGCTGCTTCCGCAGCTCAAAGACGCGCAATCAGTTGATTCTGAAGAGGGAGAGGAAATAATTAGCCGCCTACGTTACTGCCAGCAATGTGAAGACGACAGCGCTGTATTTTAAACACATTTCATATTGTACCAGACGATTGTCCTGCACCGAAATCCTCCCCGTCCATGTGTGTGTGCGTGTGTGTGTGTGTGTGCGTGTGTGTGCGTGTGTGTGTGAGACGGGTGCCTGGTGTGAGAATTGCAGAAAGTAAACAAAGGCGGTCAGAAGCCATTTGTCATAATGACTCATGGGGATGATTGTTGCAGAGCTGTGGTCTAAAACAGAAAGGTGTTGTGACCCGACGTTCATCATCCCACACGTCTGAAACACACAACGGACGCAGTGCCGATCACATCTACCGACAAACCACACACTCACTCTCAAAACCTTCCTTTGATAAAAACATAAGAAATACGTGTAGAAACAAGTCCACCTGGAAGAGGAGCTGGTGAGGCCCTCTGCCCCCCCCCCCCCCATGAAGACACCAATGGTTCAGTCTGCACCTGCACTGCGGTTTGATCAGAACCCAACGTGGCTAATTGTGCTGACTGCTGGCATCCTACATGCTTTTTCTGCGACATCAAAGCTAAATCTGGAAACCCAAATAAAGCCGCAATGAAAGGAGAGAAATAAAAACATTAAAATGAGCGAAAACAACTCGTGACATATTTGTGTCAGAAGAAAAGGTTTTCAGACCATTAGGAGCTGTGCTGGAAAGTATTTACTCAAGAACTTTACTTCACCGCACCTCGTACCCTGTACTTCACCGCACCTCGTACCCTGTACTTCACCGCACCTCGTACCCTGTACTTCACCGCACCTCGTACCCTGTACTTCACCGCACCTCGTACCCTGTACTTCACCGCACCTCGTACCCTGTACTTCACCGCACCTCGTACCCTGTACTTCACCGCACCTCGTACCCTGTACTTCACCGCACCTCGTACCCTGTACTTCACCGCACCTCGTACCCTGTACTTCACCGCACCTCGTACCCTGTACTTCACCGCACCTCGTACCCTGTACTTCACCGCACCTCGTACCCTGTACTTCACCGCACCTCGTACCCTGTACTTCACCGCACCTCGTACCCTGTACTTCACCGCACCTCGTACCCTGTACTTCACCGCACCTCGTACCCTGTACTTCACCGCACCTCGTACCCTGTACTTCACCGCACCTCGTACCCTGTACTCTACATTAGTGACTGTGGGGATGCAGGTCGTTAATACAACATATAACCAATCAATACATTATGATGTGTTGTTGTAGGTTAAGCGAGCAGTAAATAAAGACTTTAAATGAGCTGCAACATGAAGATTATGAAAACACAGAACAGTGGTTCCTGTAGAACGAGGGGATTCTCTTAGTCAGCGGTTTAGTATCTTGGGTTTTAATCCGTTATTAGATCCTTCTGATGCAGACATCCACACGCGAGAGGACTGCTTGTTTAATTGTGAGGCACATTTCACCACCACAAGGAGAGAGAAGAACATTCTGATTATTCACCACGCTACAGCGCTCTGGTTCATCAGTGGAACGTATGAACTGCTCTGCAGACGGCTACCGCTTGTATGAACAGGTCCATGTTGCATACGTTGGGTGGATGAACGTATGAACTGCTCTGCAGACAGCTACCTCTTGTATGAACGGGTCCATGTTGCATACGTTGGGTGGATGAACGTATGAACTGCTCTGCAGACGGCTACCTCTCGTATGAACAGGTCCATGTTGCATACGTTGGGTGGATGAACGTATGAACTGCTCTGCAGACGGCTACCTCTCGTATCAACGGGTCCATGTTGCATACGTTGGGTGGATGAACGTATGAACTGCTCTGCAGACGGCTACCTCTCGTATGAACGGGTCCATGTTGCATACGTTGGGTGGATGAACGTATGAACTGCTCTGCAGACGGCTACCTCTCGTATGAACGGGTCCTTGTTGCATACGTTGGGTGGATGGAGGTCTGGATCCTGACTGCGCTGCAGTTGTGTAGTCTGCGTCATGGTTTCCATGGTCTCACGCCCTCTTGCTCTCCTTGCAGCTCTCAGACTCGTAGAACTGGAGTTACATCCAGTAACTACACGTCTGTGGTTTCCTGCCGCAGGACAATATGAATATAAATATCAAATATAATATAATATTCTCAAATGGGCCATTCAGCTCAATGAGTATTTGCTTTTAGTACTTTAAGTATATTTTCATGCCAATATTTTTGTACTTTTACCAAAGTATGAATTTGAATGCTGACTGTTGCATGTAACGGAGTATTTCTGCAACGTGGAGTTATATCTTCACTGAAGTAAACGATGCGAGTGCTTCTTCCACCACCGCCTGTGTGCTGCAGCGCCGCTTATCTTGCAGTCTGCGTCCTTCAGTATATTTACATGACAGGACAGCAAGAAACACATGCAGATGATCAATCTGTGTGTGGACAGACGAGTGGCGAGGGCTGAACATGAGTTACATACGTGCAGCAATAACAGAAACATTTGTAAAGTGACACAAGGAACGATGTGTCCATCCAACACCAAGCTGATAACAGACGCTTGACACACATGGTGGCGCTCGTATACAGCAGCAGCAGGCTCACCTTCAACCTCATCATATCAGCGTAAAACAAGGGAGATGGAGCCTCAAATTACAAAGCTATTCCAATTAATTCTTGTAATAAAAGGCAAATGATGCTAAAAGGTGACATGCTGTAATATGTCCATTCTCTGCTCACAACATGCTTCTTTCCAAACGTTCCTGTGTGGATGACCTGTTAAACGGATGTTTAAGTGATGAGATGTTCATCATTTGTCAACCCTGGAACAGAAGGCATCAGGACACTGGAAGGCCTCGCCTCCCTTCCTCTCAGCTTCCTGGCCGTGGTCCTTCAGTGCTGTAAGCCTATTTGCCTTTCAGATCCACGAGGGCTTTAAAACGGCCGTGCAGGTAAATGCTGCTTCCTTCATGTTAATCCTCGACTAAAACACACACAGATGGCAGTTATTGAGAGTCGCCTCTGATCCCTCCGAGTCCCTTTTCCTCCACTTAGCCGATGCGACTCCATCAGAACCCGTCCCTCTCAGGAACACGACGTTTCTTTGAGCCTGGCTTAATCTAGTCTCTTACAAGTCAAAGGCCTTCGAGGAGCCTTAGGGGTTCTTTGTAGGGAACCACATGGGACCTTCAGAAAGCTCCTCAGTAGAATTCATTAATGCTTTATGAAATCTGAGGGGACCTTCCAAACCACCATGTGGAGGGGTCTAAAGAAGCACACTTGTCAGGCTTGGACATTCGAATAGCTTCTCAAACTCACATTTGGAAAACGTCCGTTTTTGGTGCCAGAACCAGGACTGAGCGGGTCAGACGGGCGGACCCTGCTGCAGTAACACCGGAGGTTTCCTAAAGGTGCTCCTGTGTTTGGAACGCGTGTTAAGAAAACACTCCGGCTTTCCACAGGGAGCGCCAGAACCAACACAAAATGAAAGTTCCTCAGTCAGTCTGACGATACAACATCTAACGTCTGTGTGAAGACTGTGACACAGTCATGTGACGCAGCGTATGCCAGTATCACGGGAAAGGGGACAGTTGACCGAGGTTCTGCCGGGCTCCGAGCTCACTCAACTGTTATTGGAGCACAGAGCGAAAGGGGCGGGGCTTGGGAATAAGCCAACATGGTGTCCCAGAAGAGGATTCACAGCGGTCCTCTTGTTGGGCACTAGGAAACATGAGGGAGTCATTTTTCAAATTATTTTCAAATTGTATGGATTTGCAACCCAACTCAGCGTATGGAGCTGGTTTAACAAGGTTCAGTTTCCTAGTTTGATAATTAGACTGAACATGGTGCTTGGGAGGGTCCGGAAACCCGAACCAATCAGAAGTGTCCATCCCAGCAACATGTGCTTTCAGACAACACACTTTATGTTTTTCATGAAAATTGATTTCGGAGTTATTTTTGTAAGTCAACTTATAACAACCTGCGCAGCTGAGTCAATCTCACCCACATCTGTTGCAGTTCTTGCTGCCTTTTCTCATGAATGCGGCTAATTCAATAGCTGTGAAGGACGATGGCGTCTTATTTCTTGATTCAGCCTAAAAGTGATTGATTTATTGTTTCTCCAACCAAGACAGTCGCCAACGAGCACAACACCGGACCAGTGAGCATCAAAGGCCTGGTACCAGGCTAGCACTTGCAATGCAACGTTTAAATGTCTATTTCTTAAGATAGAATGTATAAAGAAGGTTTTCGAAGCTTGTTTTGGCAAAGCTAGGCGAGCAGCGTCTCCTCTGAGCCCGATCCAGACTTGTCCCTGGCCTGGATGCACAGAGATCAACTTTGTATCAATCTTCCCATCTAGAAGTGGTCTTTCTGGGTCCTCCACAGCGCTCTGCGGGTCCCTGGCGACCCCACGATGAACCCCAGTTTTGTGAAGTGTGATGTTGCCAGACGCCGACTGCTCCACTGGCCTCTAAACCAAGTTAAACATGGAGACAGTGTGAGGTTATTTATTGCCTCCATAAAAGCTGGTGAGTGCGGAAGGGGAGAAGGGTGGAAGATGGAGGACGGGGTGAGAGACGGAGCAGCTGCAGGCTGAGGCTGTACTTTGTTATCAGAAGAGGATCGAGCAGCACACCAATCAAAGCAGGAAGCTGCATGGGAGGGATAAATTCACCAACGCACAGAACACACAGTCCATGGAAGTGAAGAGGGAAAGAGGTGGTCGTCTAGAAAGCTTTTACTTGCAGATAAGCACACATAATCACACAGACGCACACCTACAGACAGCCGTGACGCTCAAGCAGGCCAGCGTGTGATTCATTCATACCAACGCTTTCACACTTTCTCATTATGCCTCAGCCTCACGACACGTACTCATACCGGCGGCTTCGCCGAACAAACAAGCACAGATACCCACAAAACACACGCGCGCGTGCACACACACAATCCCAACGCTCCCTTTCATACTAACCATTTCCCCCTTACCCACTCTGCCTCAGACTACTTTCTTGGCAAAAAGAACCACGAGTCCCTGCTCAGCAGCTGATAGCGAGCGCATCGTGGCTTCCAACAGCCTGCAGATGAGAAAGTCCAGCTGAGGTTGTTGGACGAGTCTCTCTCCTCTTCGTTTGCTGTGTCCTTCACTCATAGGGCGCTGTGGAGCAGGGCGGCGGTCCGTTCGGACGTAGAGCTCAGCTCGTTGTATCCTGAATGTGCCCGATCCATCTGGAGGTCTGGCAGGAGGACCGACGCTCGGTCAGTTCACCAGGAGCTCACATGTGCTCAACGTGGCTTCATTCGGAACCACATCAGCACTTTGAGATAGTTGAAGTGGCCGCCGTCATTCACAAGGACATCACTGTGTTGGCACCTGCAACCGCTGGATGTTGAATACGAAGTGGACACTGGACTCCAAGATGGACACGGTCACTTCAATGAGCATCGCTCGCCCGCCACTCAAGGCACAAAAAGAGTTGCATTGTGCGCCTTGATGTTTTACTACCTGGCCTCACCCAAAACCCTTCATTAGGATGTTGTCTCACACACACACACACACACACACACACACACACACACACACACACACACACACACACACACACACACACACACACACACACACACACACACACACACACACACACACACACACACACACACACACACACACCCCCTTTCATATGCCATTGGAAAGTTGGCTAAAAATCCAGAATACAATAAGTAATAGTGAGCTTTCTTGTGCCGTGGTTGTCCTCGTCAAACAGGGAAAACAAAGGATTTTCCGGTGATGCGTCTCGATGTGATCGGGGTCCTGAAACTTCTCTTAACACATCAACGCGTCTGAAGGCTGATGCCACGAGTCTACACAGCAGTTTGTGACACAACTCGAATAACACAACCAATTCATCTTTCTCAAGGAAGAAATAGTGTTTCTGTTCCAAGGTAACCTACCAACAGTGTGCACTTGCATGCATGCGATCGGCACCTTGCTGGATGCTTTAGTTTGAGACCAAAAGCCAGAAATCAGCTCAAATAAAACTGTTGGACTCCTTAGAACAGAGCTCTGCCGTGTACAACCTGCAAGCAGAGTTTCACCAAAGAATGCAGAGAGAGTTCCAACAGCCAGAACTAAATGGCTGCTGTCAGGTACGTCCCGTTCAGAAAGATTAAATAAAGGTGTTCGGTGCCCAGAGTCCACTCCCACGGCGTCTGACTGACTTAACGTGACCATTTGTCGCAGCTCGCGACAGTTTCCAGTGGATCCACAAGAAGAGCACTGAGAGAAACGCTGTAGTGATGGGCGTGCTAATGATGTGCCTGTTTACTGCACGACGGCCTCACACACACACACACACACACACGGTTCATTGCTGATGCAGTAAGCGTCTAGCTGGAGTCTTAACTCTGTCACTCTGGCAGCCACAGTCTGCAGATAAACACCATCATGTTACAAGCACACAACACTCACATCGTCCATGTTTGAAACACAATAGAACACAATAGAACCGGCCCAAAGTGATGATGCATTCATTACTCTCATCACATGCACTCGCTACATTTACTCCACAGTGAGATTTAGGATAATTAATAATCAACATCCTCTTGCATCATTGCATTTGATGCATTTGGTCTCACGACTGTAATTTGATGAAATGGGATTCACTGACTACATTTACATGCACATGAATATTCCACTCGTATTCCAAATGAGACAATATTTGGTATTTGATGCGGGTCACGTAAGCAGCATATTCTGTTTGGATATTACAAATAACATGCGATCCCAAATGGAGCATGTTCTGGTTGAAACGGGGGACATGGCGATAATATTCAGGTTCTAGGAGCATTCTTTGGACGCCTGACTGGGACGCGTCACGTGTCGTAGTGTACCTGAGCAACGCACTGAACCTCCGGCTCCCCGGGCGCCTGTCATTGGCAGCCCACTGCTCCCTGTATACGGGGATGGGTCAAATGCAGAGACAAATTTCCCCCTTAAAGGGATAAAGATAGTATACATTCTATTACCACTGGGTTTACAGCCAGCAAGCTCCTCTTCTCTCCTCCAGCGAAGGCGTCTCCGAGCGGCGAGGTGTGCGAGCAAGCTCTCGTCTCATCCGAGGTCCGGTGAGCAGTAAAGTCATCACATTCACCGCTCAGGGCACTAAGACATGTCGCAGTAAGATGATCAGATAACATGGTGGGCAGTATAAACGCTGCACGACATGAAGAGGGATTTCAGACTCCATTGAATCACAAAGACAACTCAATTCACCGAGCATGGGCAGCACAAGACTTCACTTCTGTTTCTCTTTCCCATCTGCAGCTCGAATGGAAAACACGTTGAAATAAAGCCATTTCATTTGAGTTACACAAATGTGGGTTGTCCCATCTGTCCACCACCACCAACAGCCTGTAATTCATTCATTTATATAAATATATAAATATAGCTATAGATATATATATCTCATTCTTTATTGACTACATAAATGATAAGGAGTCAGTGTTTCCTTAAACAGCTTATTTAACGTGTGCACGTGTTCTCTTTAACTCGTATCCTGTGCACTTGTGTGATGTTGTGAGTTTGTATCCTCGGTACTAAGCAGCCGTCGGGAGGACATCACGCCTTCCAGTGCGATGTTGCAGTGGAGTACACGAAGAGCACACGTTCTCAGCTTTTTATTTCTGTTTAGTTTGGAGTGAGTCGTGGACTCCCGGGCAGCTGTCACACTGAGCATCGTCTCACCGCAGGCGGCGTCTCATTAGCATGGACGCCGCCTCCTTCAGATCCCAGCGGCGAGCCGGCCTCGCCCGCGTCACACAGAGCCGATCTCACAGCAGCCATCACCTGCTGCCGAGAAGCCTCTTCAGGGGATTCTTCCTGCTCCGCTGATGCACGGAGGGAAGCTTCCACTCATCACGGAGGAGGACGTCTCCTTTACAGACGAGCCTCAAACTGCAGAGAGTCACGTCTGAACAGAAGACGCTTGAAACGACAGGCTCTCTTTCACATGTCCGTTTGGGTTGTTTTCATTAACAGAACGGGCCCATTTGTTATTCTAAATACCCAAAATCATTTTTGAAAATCATTTCACGGTTTGGCGTTGCAGTTGTCGGGGTTTGGAAGAAGTCGTGACTCGTCTTCTCATGAGCGATGTGCTTCTGCACGAGCACAACTATCTGCTGAACTTCAGTGAAGAGATTCACGTCCCCGCTGCTGTGGCTCGTCTCACTGGTTTAAAGTGATGTCACATACTTCCCAGAACCAATCAGAACTTATCAAAGTCTCCGTCACATGTCACGACCATTGGAGGGTCTTTAGATTATGTTCACAGATGAGGCAGATTAGTTATTCAACACATAAACACAAATCGAGGGATGTTTCTTCAACGCTTACGTTGTGATGTTGCTCTCCGTGTTATTCAGAGATAACAGGGAAGACTTGGGACTTGAGGGGCATTAGCCAGCTAAGTGATGATGTATTGACATGAAAAACTCAGATACAGAAACTCGGATATTTTCAAGACAACCGCAATATTTTATGACAACACGACTTCTGTCGAACTGCAACAGGGCCGAACACGCAACGCAATATCATGTGCAACCCTAGAGGGATTATTAGGGTGTGGGTTTTTTGGGGGGGGGACCAGTACCAAGAAAAGCTGTTTTCTTAAGTTTGTAGAATATGACGACTCTGCTGTCCACACTATTCTATTTAAAATGGTGTTTTGACACCAAGTTTGCTTTAACAAACATTGCGATTTCTCCATATTATCGTTGAGCTGACGTGTGGAGCGCCGACTCACAAGTTCAACGTTAAGCTGATTCAGCTTCCTGTTATTTGCAGGATCGCTGGTTGTTCAGCAGGAAAGAAATCAAAGCGTGACTTCAAACTCGTGCTTCTATTGGATGTTAATTAAATTAATAACAATGTTACGTAAAGGTGACTTTGGTCAGAAAATGAATGCGATTATCTCCGTTAATTGAAAGTTATGAGCCACACACCTGAGCTTTGAGGACTTTCATCCCCAGCGAGGTGCAGACCTCCTCCGAGCCGAGGAACACAACTCAGAGCAGCTTTTGTGATAATGTCAAAGAGCAGACAGCGCCCCATATATTCCAATGAAACCTAGACGACACGGAGCCAGAGCCCTTTTGCAACCTGAACTGAGAATAAAGTATTGGAGAACGGCTCCGCGTGTAATATCTCATATGCATATTGAAATGCGTCTTGTTGACAGTTCTATCAGCTCAGGTTTCAGCTGCAGTGAGCAACACACGTATGGTCGACAGATTACAGGATTCCAAAAGAAGAACTTTGTTACGGTGGAGAATATAAATGTACATCCCTGCCCACCTGGATAAGGTGATAAGTGTGGAAAGACACATGTTGGAAAGCATTGCTCTGACTCTAAGCTGTGTGTGTGTGTGTGTGTGTGTGTGTGTGTGTGTGTGTGACTCACTCTAAAGCCGAACATGATCAAAGCCGGGCCCGACTGAGACGGACAGGCAGCGGAGGACACGGTGAGCCGGCGCTGGCTGGAGCCCAGCGCTCACATTAGACGCCCGTCTGTCTGTCAGGCGGACTGACAGACTATCGGGCTGACAGCCGATGAGACGCAAACTCCAGCAGGGTGGAGGTGCATTCGTACGCGATGAATGTCTTTGGGGCCAGCACAGGAACACCTGCTCTGCCATATTTGAAACAGAAGGCATGCCCCCCCCCCCCGGACTCCTGTGAATGCCACACATCTGGGCAGGTCTTCGTCTTCGTGTTCGTGCAGGTATGTAGTGTTGTGTAACGGGGCCAGCAGGTTGCCAAGAGGCAGAATGATGATAACCACAACATGTTTATCTCTTTCTCCGCGGCAGCAGGTGAACGTTTCACATCTTTGCTAACAGGTTTGCTGCACGAGGCGATTGGGTCGCCCGTCTGAGGCCGTCAGCTGCTTTACTGGTGCAGTCGGAAGACGCGGGGATCAGAGAGACCTCCTGCTGAGACACTCCTGCACCCAAAGGTGGCTTCAGCCGGCGTCTCCCAGTAGTTACACTTAGCACTCGACACCGTTTCTGCTGGGTGAGGCCAGCGAGGAGCTGCGAGTGCTTTCATCCAAGGAGGGAAAAAGGAAAGATGAACCAGAGCGGGTCAGAGCTCTGGAATATAACGAGGTGGGGAACGTTGGCGAGGAGCGAAACAGAAGAGCGAGTATCTGACTTGTATTGTTCGACTGGCCAGAAATACGACACCAAATGAATGCTAATGTTGCTGCAAGTCTAAAACAAGTTATTCTACACTTCATGATGATACCCAGGGCAGCATCTACGGCTGGTTCTGCTTCCCCCAAGTGGACACAATAAACCAATTAGTACCTGAAAGAACGTTTCAATCCATTCTGAAGAACTGTATTTGTGGCCTCATCTTGCATTCGTAGGTTTGAACATAAAATATAGAAACATGTTCTACATAGAATATGTAAGATATCGACCATGACTCAAACAGCAGGAGCAGGTATTGATGACAATGGGCCGATCCATTCAATTCAATGTTTAAATACTTCAAACGTGGAATTTTAATTCTGGTTTATTTATTCCCGCATTAAAAAGGTTGAGAGTTGAATCGCAATTCATATTATTTTGGAACATTTTTTACCAAGTAGCTGTACGATTTATTATTTTAATAACAAATAAGAATTCAGTAAATTTATATCCATGAATTCATTTTTGACATATTGTTTCACAGTTATAAACAACGTTTCGGTCCAGCCTGACGTGTCCCACAGCGCAGCGGTTAAACGCTGGCGTTGGGTCCGTACCGCGCGGCGGCTCGGTGAGAAACAGATTCGATGTTAAAGTTCAACAGCTCTGAGATCTGAGGTCAGTGCTCTTTGACCTCACAAGCTATCCAAACTGCCAGGGACCGATCGACATCCTGAATTCCATCATTTCGTCCAAGATTCCGGTACAGCAGCCATAGAGCTCGACCGTAAAGGGGATCTACGTCCATTTTACTGATTCATACACGTTATTCCTATCGTCGAAGATAGTCCAGAAACATTAGTCCCAAAACTATGGTGTCTACAACTCAAATGTGTGATGTCAAAGTATAGAATGTGGAAGAACTTCATCGATACATTGAGAGTCCACGGGTACATGTTCTGTTTCACAGCTGAGAACTCTACTACAGAACTTTGTACGACCATGGAAACAACATGCAGCTGGTTTCCTTCCCCAGTCTGTCGCGTCGCTGGGTCTTTTTCTGAACAATCATGGTTTGTTTTCCATTTCTCTACCTCTGTTCTACGCATCAGTTTTAAATATAGCAAAGAAACGGGGGACAAGCTAAAAAAACTCTGCAAAGCGTTGCGGACGAGCAGCTCTGGTGGCACAGGAACACGGCTGGTGTGCAGCGTCCAGCCTGAGGGGGCGCTGCTGTGGCTCCATACATGCAACAACTTAATTGAATTGCTCGTTGGGGTAAAAGTAACATTTAACATTCACTGTGCAGAAAATCATTTTCATCATGGTGACTGACAAACCCAATTATGAGCCACACGACTCGTCCATATTATGTGCTTTAATCCTGTCTAAGTGTCCCTGATAGACTACCCCATTAACTCCAGCTGTAGCACTTTGCATTGTTTCATTTAAATGTGCTTTGCATATCTGTACACTACTGACCGTGATTACGTACGATGTTGTTCGTCTTCCCAGAAGTCCAATTACACGTCAGAGACACAACAGGCTTGAACTCTCGCACTCCGCTGCAGAGAGTCTGCTAATCTGTGCGCTTATCTGCTTCCAAACACCAACTAATCTGCTTAAAACACCTTGAGTCGGACTGTGCAGTAAACCTCTACATTGTGCTCTTTCGGGCAGTGTTTTTGGAAGGCGAGAGCTTTTAAGCAGAATGAAAACACGCTCTCATTATCTGCCCTTCACTTCTCCGACGCACTCGGAGAGAATGTGTGTGTCTCGTCCTATCTTCCTGTTTGTGAACGGTAATCTGAATGAATAATTAATTCAGCTGTGAACCAGTTATAAGAGAGGTTTGCGTTTCCTTTTTGCTCAACTACAAATGTGCTTTGATGTTCGGCACCGAGGCTGACTAAGAGCAGAAGGAATGGAAAGAGGACTCCGTTACAGCAGGTTCAGGGACTGAGCTGCCTCAGAGGACTGAGAGAGGAGAGGATTTGAAGCTAATCCCACCAACAGAGTACAGTATCAATGAGGGCAACGGCGTGATCCCCGCTGCAGCTCGCAGAAGTTGCTCAATGACACTGCTGTCACAAGCTCTTAACTGATCAAACTGGCAAATTGCTATTTAAGGCGAGCAGTATTTATGGAGGCTGTAAGCCTGATGGAGATTGATGGAAACAAGCCTGCATCACAATGGACAGTGACTCTTACAGAAGTAGCACATCGCCTCCCAATCACATCAGCAGACAATGCATTTCAATACTGCTGCTGTCAGCGGAAGCACATGCAACTCTAGCATTCTGGTTAGATTAAAGAAAAAGTCTGTTTCTCATTCTGAAATGTGTCTCAGACATCAGACTGAAAACCTTCAGTATCAGGGTCAGGGTTACCCAACTTAACTAAACTAACCCTAACCTTCAGTATCAGGGTTACCCAACTTAACTAAACTAACCCTAACCTTCAGTATCATGGTTACCCAACTTAACTAAACTAACCCTAACCTTCAGTATCAGGGTTACCTAACAACTAAATTAACCCTAACCTTCAGTATCAGGGTCACCCAACTTAACTAAACTAACCCTAACCTTCAGTATCATGGTTACCCAACTTAACTAAACTAACCCTAACCTTCAGTATCAGGGTCAGGGTTACCCAACTTAACTAAATTAACCCTAACCTTCAGTATCAGGGTTAGGGTTACCTACCTTAACTAAACTAACCCTAAGTATCAGGGTTACTGGTGACCGGGCCACGCTCCTCAACTCACATCATGGAACATCTGGTTTTCATAAGAGCCCATCTTGGGACTTAATTGCAAATGCAATAAGAGGCGATTAGTTCATTGGCTGGCTGTCATATGTAGCATCAGACCACCTGTTGGCCTCCATGTTTACTTATTCAAATAAACACTCGTTTCTACTTGAACTCATTTCAGAAACAAAGCTTCAGAACGTAATCGTCCACGTTGACTGGAAGCATCAGCCAGTATTCGAAAAACAATAAATCTACAACATATGGTTGGAAACAATAGAAACACAAGGTCCTCTCAGTAGCCAATCGGAAGCTTTCAAGCGTAGAAAAGGATCTTCGTCATCAGTTGAACTGTGAATGTTCTTTGTCCGAGCTCTCTGAGGACGTCTCAAACTTGTTGGTTTGAAACTTGAGATTCAAAGTTCCCTCCTGACCTCACAAACGGCGGTTGACTTGCTGTGAGATTAGTCTCAACTGCCAAAGATAAACTCTGAACACCAACTATGCATCATACAACTGGGTCGACATAAAGACTGTGATTTAGAAAGGAAATGAAACGATCGTGAGAAATGTCACCGTGGTTCGTCCGTTATTTATGAAAGGACGTATGTTTCTCTCACTCTCGTGCCTCCACGTGTTGAGAAGGTTCTCAGTGGCGGTCATCACTCTTCCTGTCCTCACCGGCCACAAAGGCAGTTCTTCTTGAAACAATTCCACCGTCAGTGATAGGACACAGGCTCCACCGGCCTCGCTCTGTGCAGAATGTATTATGAAGTAAAGCTGGAGTTCATGTGAGGCTTCAGCAGTCCGACTCATTCAAATCAAGCGAGCCTCTTACAAAGTTAGTGCTTTTGGTATAAACCTCCTTTGTTTCCAGACGGTGCTTCCTTGCTGAGCCGATGGAGGAATTTTCATATAAAGAGGAAATTAAGTTGAAAAGAAGTCTGTTGATAATGATTGATTTGGCTGAATTGGACTGCTGAAGCCTCGTGTGAGCTTTGACTTAACTTATGAATGCATGTTTCTGCAGAATGAGGTCAGACCGTTTCCCTCATCACTTGCATTTACACCCAGGCTGGACAGGAAGTCACCAAAACCGTTTCAATGTTCACAGATGAAAACGTGAATCTTTCCTTTAGGTAAAGAATCCCTGAGCTGACAACCTAACCTGAGGCTTAACTAGCTACTTGGCTTAAGTTCTTGTAGTTTGGTCGAGTGTGACTGGTGCTGGTGCTGGACATTGTTAAATTTGATCTGATTCCAATTTTGTTTTTGTCTTTCTGTCACAATACATATTAACGTTTGTCTGATCCAACATCACTTTAAGTAGAAAGGTGGTGCGTTCCCAAAAGAGAAGTCAAAGACACTGGCCTACAATGTCGGGCGATGTCAAGAAGACATTCATTGGTTGATCCAGAGGGTCATGTCAAATTAAAACCATTATTCTGCAGCCCAAACCCAAAAGAGAGCCCATTGAGAGTGATCAAAGATGGCGGGGTTGTTTCCCATACAGTCTATTCTGTGAGGATGTGTGAGGATGTTACTTGTACGGGTTGAGGAGTCGATGTGATGTGAGGAGGTGGCAGTCGGAGCTGAACGTTTCGTTAACGCTCGAGGAGTAACGCGACTGTGAAAAGCCGACAAAGACGCCGCGGAAAAAGAAGCTTTACCGGAGACTCAACCCGGCATCTCGTAGCAGCACGACAGAGGTAAATAATAATAAATACATAAATAAATAACGAATGTTACCAGACATCAAAGCAGAGTGCTGCTCCGTACTCTGAATCGATTTAGAGCAGCGGCAATGTCTTTTCTAGTGAACTCCATAGTTATCATCATTAAGCTCAGTTTATACTCACTGCAGTGAAGATGATGGCAGCATCACGTGACTGTCACTGATAAAAGCACTATTTACATGTCAAGGGACTTTCTTTTACCGTTTTTAGCTGCTTCAGGAACAGGTCTTAAAAATCTACATTCGAGTAAATATTTTGCAGCCAAATCAAATGGTTTACACGATGCTCAACCTTTCTTTTGTATATAAAGCATGCGATACCCGACTGGTTTGTTCACAGGGCTTTACGTAGGGCGTGACATCTGCGATTCCAGCACACCGTTGACAGCGTTGGTCCCTAATCCCTGCCACTGATTGGCAAATCATTAGTCCCCCAGCTGTGCTCATTTATCAATTATGTTTTAATCAAGAAACGATGATTCAAATGACAAATGAGTCACCTCGAAGTCGGTGGATTGTGCGGATTCCGAAGGTCGGGACCCGGCAGCAGCAGATCAGCGTGGAGGACATGGAACTATTATATACTGTCGGTGCTGGACAGTTATTAAACAATGAAGCATGAGGTGCAGCTTCCAGAGGGCCTGTCCCATGAGATGGCTCAGTTCAGTCCGTTACAGCCAGCGGTGCATCCATCACCGGCCATGTGCCCGTCAACGGGTCCTCGGTCAAGACAGTTACCTTCCTGCCTTTAGGTCGCTTTGATGAAAATGGCAAATGATTGGTTTAATTGTCGCGGACACAAAGGAGCATAATAAATGACGCCTCCTCTTTTACAGTCTACGCCGTCCACAGCTAAGCGACGAGCCACAGGCAGACAGTCGTGATGAGGATCCCGTTACTGCTCTGATCCCACATCTCTCTTCCTCCCTCTGCTGCTTCAGCCCTCGACACCCATCACCTTGAGTTTCTATCAAAGTGTGACACTGATGATACGTTCCCTGGGCGGGGATCCTGGGAATAGAACTTATCCATCATCCTGCTCTCCTCCGATAAAATCCTTTGCTGGAAAACAACAACATGGGGCACTGGAGAAGAGAGATTTAACACCCAAGACTCAAGGATAACCGGCTGTCAGTAATCACGTACGGCGCTCGGGGCACACTGAAGCCATTAAAGGTCAAAAATCCCACGTAAGTCCTCCTGCTCGCTCACCAGGGAGGAAATTAGCAACCAAACCCAGATATGCAATTATTTTCAGGGTGCTTTTATGAAACATGCAGAAGAACCCGTTGCAGAAGTCCAGTTGTTTTCACTGAAGGCTCACCGATCTACCGCTGCACTTTGGATTATGTCTCAGGGAGAAAGAACCCTTTGAGTCTTTGGTAGAACTTGCGAGAGGCCACACTCGAAAGATATGCCGAGTATCGGGAGGGGCTGAGATGATGCTCTGTTGAATAAAGTTATGAGACGAAAGGTCTGAAAAGGTCCACTAGTGGCCTCTGGGAGCAGAGACTGCATATAGGAAGTGGGCGTGGTCATCGGGACCTCACTTACTGCTTCGTTCCGTGCCTTGCCGATTACACAGAGCTGGTGCTGACAGTAGTTGGTATTTATTCAATCAGACACTAGCCGCGGTCGCTGCAGACGCACCAGGTAAGATCTGTACCGAGTGCACGTGTCTAGTTATATAATGGATTTCATGAATCATTTAAAAAAAGAGTTACGGCATAAAAGGCCTTTTAGTACAAATGCACAAACTCTGAAAGTACCAACTTTCATAATACAATCTGCCACATTGGACTCGCCTTAGAAACGTCATGAAGTCAGTATTTATGTTCTCACATTAAAGGCCAGCTAGAGAATGAGCGCCTTCTGAGAACACTGGACAGCTGATGGTGAGATGTGCTACAATGCATTAGAGGTACTTTCCTCCATTAGAAGCCACAAGAGATGTTTGAAAGAATCTTTTAATAATGATAACTGTGCATAATTGAGGAGGCTGGGAGCTGATGACAGATCCATCTGAGCTGCGTGTAAATGATGTACATGGAATTATTTTTAGAATTCGTTAAAGACCAGAGCGCTGAACATGCAAGCCATTAATGTTGTTAATTCTTTAGACATGTTTCCACATGCAGAAACATCAGAGAACGAGCAGTGACATGATTACGTCTTCCTGTGTGATCACAGAAGGACTACTGAAAGGCTTCACTGGGCCCATGGTACAGTTTCTGTTTAAAGGGACTGTTTACATTTCTTCTTCTGTGGTGAATACAATGATCACAAAGAGATAAAAACAACAACAAAATACAACAAGGCCACAAAGAGACAAAAATGACAGGAAAGAAACACAAAACGACCACCAAATAGATATAACAAGGCCACAAAGAAACACAAAAGACAGACAAAACGATAAAACACAAAACAAAAACAACCACAAAGAGATACAAAGAGATACAAAGATACAAAGAGATACAAAGAGATACAAAGATACAAAGAGATACAAAGATAAAGAGATACAAAGATACAAAGAGATACAAAGATACAAAGAGATACAAAGAGACCACAAAGATACAAAGATACAAAGAGATACAAAGAGATACAAAGATACAAAGAGACCACAAAGAGATACAAAGCGGCTGCAGAGACTGTAAAACGACTAAAAAAAAAGACCCCACAAATGACTACAAAGAGATTATGGCATCACGATAGTTTAAGCATCAACATTGCAATGTGTGCATGCGCAGGACATGTGATGAAGGCAAATTAACATTTCATGGTACAAATGTTTTGTTGCCCGATACAAAAGGCAAAACCTTTGTGGCAGAAAGGTTCTTTGTTTCATGTAGGGGGCATTGTACATGCGTGTGATGAACAGAATTATGAGGAAGTCAGGAAGTCTCTGTCCATAAACTATGACACCCGCCAGGTTTTACCATCTTGTCCACTAAGCAGCAGAGCTTAAGCATCCGAGGACACGGGGACGTGTGCGTAGGAGACTGAAGAGAAAGAAAAGGCTGCTGCAAACTGTCTGCTGAACTCTGCGACTACAACATGAGGAACAACGAGGCCGTCATCAGGTTGGTTATCTTTCAATGCATCTGGCATTCACTCAGAGTTCAGCTCATCGGCCTCAGCACCAGCAGCGCTGCAGCTATGAAGGTCGGAGCTTTTATAACCAATACCAGCTTTAATACAGGGTCTCATTCTGAGCACTTTAAACTCCTTCATTTATTTACCACACAGATCAGATCAGCAAGGGTTCCTCCATGTACTTCAAATTGCAATATTGCATATGTTACATGCTGAATGATTATGAATGCCCATTCAGTTTCTCCAGATGAGTTTATTTCTGAGCAACAACCAGACAGTGACAGATGAACGTCAGCATCTCCAGGATCTCAGACCGTCTGCTGACAAGAATATTACAGCACAGTACACATCATTTATCAGTATATTCTTATGAACAATACAATCATCAGGCCAGACCAACGGCGAGCGAATAGCCTCGTTTAGCTAATTATGCTAGCCTTAGTTAGCCTTCCCTACGTTTCAGCACTCAACACTTTATAAAACATAAAAACATTGCATCGCAACAGCGAGCGAACCCAATATAAATGCACACAGCGCTTATGCACTTATCTCACCTGTGAATAACAACCAGACAGTGACGGATGAACGTCAGCATCTCTCGGATCTCAGACTGTCCGCTGCTGGTCCAACTCGCTCGTCTTTGACAAGAATATTACAGCGCCAGTCAAATCAAAACCCGCTACTGCCCCCTACCGGCGGAAAGTGAGCATCGCCCTGCAGCTATTTTAGGTGAATTTATAAGTCACACAAAGCATTTTAAATTATAATCACCAGAAAATAATAGTAAGGGGGGCAAGGTAATGACACAAACTAATACAATAACAATCCTGCAAATAACTAGACATTAAAATGTCCAGGGTGCCTCTCATACACGTTATATAATCCAATTTTCACCTGGATTAGTTTTTTATTGATTTGTTTTCAGTGAATCAGTTTCATATCATTTGAAAAACAAACAAACAAATATTGAGCTGTAATTATAAACTAGAAGTAAACAAAGAAGCAGAAGATGAGCATACGTTAGGCGTTTGAAGAGTAATACTATAAACATCGTCGTGCATTAGAGGCGATGATGACGTGCATGAACCGTACAGTATGCTACAACATGCCATCAGACTCGACTAGAGTCACACGCTCTAATGGGCCGCTGCTTCCCGCCCCAGAGTGCTTCTATGTGGTTTCAGGCACATGATCAAGAAGCGTTTACCTTCAAGAGACGAACAGACAGCGAGGACATGCGCACTCAGCTGGTTTCTCACAGCGCTTTCATCCTAAAGCAGGAGGACTCCCCCCCCCACAGATCCTCCTCCTCCGGTGATGTTCATCGCCAAATTGTGATGTTGCCAACGGACAGGTGTCAGTGATTCCAAGAGGGATGCTTTATGGAGGCGGTCCCAAAGCTCTGGATTAATAAGGCTTAATTATAGCAATCGTTTGAGCTTGTAATATTTAGAGTATGTCCTCTGAAAGTCCCTGCAGTGTTCCTGCATAATGGGATGTGTAATTCTGAATGATGCTCCACACTATTTATTTAATAGTGAAGGTTTTCCATGAGAGGATATTCCCATATGATTCTATCAGCTCCCATCACACAACACAAACACAAATGATAATGTTATCCAACTTAAAAGCGCTGAAGTCTCAGACTCTACCATCAACTTGAACAGCAAACATGGTTACACGCAAACAAAGACACCAATAAGATGAAGAACTGTTCTAGTGATCAGCGTTTAGCACCGCGAGGTGTTTGAGGACTCGGGGGAGCATTGAACTATTGATCATCATTCAAATAATCCACATTTTCAGATCTAGTATAAATTCCATGTACACTGCTGTGCAGCATCAACTTTTCATATTTCCTACTTCAAATATGCAATACTGTGAACTCAGCCAGTCAGTCCCATTAGATCTGCTGTTTGCTGAGGCCTCCTGTTGTTGCACTATTCCCTTTGCTGCCATCATCCCGCACCCGAGACTAATGAAGGATCACCTCCTCTCATCTCAACTGTGCTGCCATTGACAATTTATGCAAACGTGTTTGCACACAAGCGGAGAAATCAAAATATTTAACCAAAAGTGATTAAAAAACCGGTTGAAACATCCGTCTTCTGTCCTCCTAGGATCACCGTCTCGGAAGGAAAGTAATTGCAACAATATCAACTGTTGTGTACTTAATAGTGATACATTAACAGTTAGAATGACTTTAAATCAAACACCGTGGGAGCTGATCTGACTCAGGGTCAGCACTGGAGAAGCAGGACGAGTAGCAGGAGTACTCGCACTAATAGTATTAGTTTAACAGTATTATTAATGTACAGAGAAGAATGAGTCATACGGTGCAAATAACCCCACAATACATCAAATGTGTATGAAGGGAAAATACATACTTATAATAAAATAAATAGGCAGTATGAAGACAGCAAGCAGGCCTGATAACGCCTTATTGTCCCCAGAGGGAGGAGTTCCTTCATCACCGAAAGAGCCCAGTGTGTAGCACAGAGTGGAGAGAACAGAGGAGAACACAGAGGAGAAGAGAGCAGAGAACACAGCAGAGAACACAGGAGAAGAGAGGAGAACACAGCAGAGAACAGAGGAGAACACAGAGGAGAAGAGAGGAGAACACAGCAGAGAACAGAGGAACACAGCAGAGAACAGAGGAGAACACAGAGGAGAAGAGAGGAGAACACAGCAGAGAACAGAGGAGAACACAGAGGAGAAGAGAGGAGAACACAGCAGAGAACAGAGGAGAACACAGAGGAGAAGAGAGGAGAACACAGCAGAGAACACAGCAGAGAACAGAGGAGAAGAGAGGAGAACACAGAGTAAATACCACAGTAAAAGGCGGATCAGGATGGAAAGCCTTCGGCGCCACAACTCAAAGTGCTCATGTTTCATGTTTCATGTTTCATGTTTCATGTTTCAGGGCGTTTCATTGCAGACGGTGAGCTGCAGGTTACAGCGAAGCCTCGAGTGTAATAGTGTCCCAGGTCTGACAGTCTGGCCATGATGGGATCTGGTGCATTAACCCTTAACGGCTTTCCTGCAAATAAGGGACGATTGATGACCAATTAGTCACTGGATAGCAAATTAACAGCCAATATGTTTGAACATCTATGAATCATTTAAAGTCATTTATCAAGCAAAAACAACGACATTGGCTCGTTGTAGCATCTAAAATGTGACTCTGCAGTAAGTCATCATACATTCATACGTTGGTCTGTAAAGAACAAGCAACTGGATTTCATAACCTTGAGCTCTGTTCTATGGATTATTCATGGAGAGTATCAATAGATGAATAACTACAGTCGGGCCCTGAGACGATCCGCTCAAAGAGTGAAGCAGCTCTTTGGACCACGCTACACCTTTACAACAGCTTCCATGAACATGGAGTCATTCCTCTGACAAGCAGAAGCACAAAGAAACCAACAAACCTGACGCAGAAGCAGAAGCAATGACACGAATCCAGAGCTGCAGCCGGGCTGTTGAACTGTTGTTTTTCATTGATTGTTGGCCACTTAAGGGGATGAAACTAATTATAAAAACAGGAATGACATTCTGATACAAAGAGTTTATTTACCCATTGAGCAGGCACCACCTTCAGCCTTCATTAGTCCACCTGACGACATGAACGCCACTATTCACCATCTTTTAGCTCCACAGCCAACAGCAGAGTTTCATCTGGGCCAAATGTGAACGAGCTCTCAAACGCTGATCACAGGAGCGATGCCAGCAGCAGCTCAGCGCTCAGCGCTCTCCGGCTCTACGCTGGTCAGCCCGGGGAAGTGTTGACGCCGACCTATTTGGCCACAAACGTGTTGCCAGTGAACACTGACAGAGATAGTATTGCATCAGTTGAAATGGACCATTTATTTTCACACAAACAAAATGTTTTTTTAATGGGGGGGTGAAAATCCACCACTTTCTCCCCGCTGTCACACGGCGAACACATTTAGGCAAACTGTCGCTTCCCAGCTTGCCATTTCCGCGGCACACATTGGGCGTCGCCTTGCTCCTGAAATCAAAAACCAACAGCAGACGAGGCGTCTGAGCGTGTGTGGCCCGAGAGGAAGGGAGCGGGAAAGCGTGTCGGCGGAAGCCTCGTCGTCAACCCTCGCTGCCGCGCGCTTCATTTAACGGACGGAGAGGTTCGATCTCACGCCGCCGGCCTTCAGGCTCTCTGACTCACTGCTGCCACCGCACCTGATTTGTGGGATTCCTCTTCATCGCTCTTCTGGGATGTAACCACATCTGCTGCCATACTAACTGACGAGGCAATATCTGCTTTCATCGATTCCACATGTTCCAATGCGAGTGTTAGCGCCTCCGTACGCGGGGGATTCATTTGCACGTCAATATGTTTTTGGGGTTTTCTGTTTTTTCATGAGAACCTTCACGCAAAGCGAAAGTTCTCATGAAAAAACTCCAGTTTAGCTCCACAGTCCACAGAAATGTTTCATTTCAAACCTGTGGTGCTCCGACCAGCCCACGCTGACTCTAGTGACACATTTCAGACTTTGTGCTGAATTCAACCGTTTTGTCACATATGCAGTCGTGCTCCCCAATATCTGGAAACAGACTTTGATGAGCTCCCCTTTAAGGCTAAGCTAGGCTAACCACGTCCTCACTCCAGCTCAGTATTCACGACAAACACGAGACTGACAACTCATCTCATTATTGGAAAGAAATCAAGTCCGTGTTTCCCAAAACGTCAGAACTATTCCTCAGTGAAGTGCAGCGCTCCAGTCATACTGGGAAGAAAACACCAATTTCGGTTCACTTGAGGGGGAAAACTTTAAATGATGACACATTTGGGTGCAGTGTGAACGCCGGCTTCATCTTTCCTCGTTAGATCAGGAGGGAAATAGACGCAGGAGAGAGAAACCACTGAAATACGAAACCACCAGCTGTGATGATGAATTCTGCAGTGATCAGCGATATATATTACAGAAACATCTCGGTCCAAAGATATCCTGCCTCCCATGTGTGATGTGGAAGTAGTAAATGAGAGATAGGGCGTTTCTATATCGACTTTTTGCTGATCGCGGCCAACTCTACAGTGAGTGAACTATTATATCGGAATTAATTATCAAGCGCAGTGAGTCAGGGTCTTTTGAGATCACGCGACAGCTGTTGCTGGGACCTTACCTCAGAGCACTCATCTCAGCAGTAATGTGATGTAATACAGAAAGATACCTGGTAACATGCTGGAGAGACTGTGAGAGATCGACTCGCTGGATCAGACGATGGGATTCCCATCATGCATACGGCTGCTCAAATGTCCCGACTTAAGGAAAACTGTGGGACCATCTTATCTCGACTGTCAGAGGGATTCAAGACGAAGGCGTTCAGTGGGAGTGAACTGTGCCGCAGTTCCCAACACTGAACATACAGTAGATTATATTATACAGTACATATTCTCTCCCTCGGGTTTCTAGGCGACAGCCTTTGAGATACGTTTGTGACTCGTTGCACCAAAAAGACATCTTTGCTTTCATTGTAGTCAGATGATTAGTAGAAGACAGACATGTGCTGCACCAATCCATGCTGGCTGTAAACAGGAGTCGGATATAATCCTCCGTAAATACTGTTATTAATGGGACATCTGTCCTCTTCCTCAAACGTCTCCCTTCAGAAGGATCCGTTTCTGACCTGCAAGTCACCAAAAAGGGTTTCTGACTGCGAAGGCGTGTACAAAACTGTGTACTTCAGCAGTAGATACTTACACTGTAACAGAGACGTTGTACTGGTTTAAGGGGTATTTTTATGGACTATTGTGGTTTATTACAACTTGTGTATTTCTATAGTTTCGGCTCAAATGGAAATGATTAGTTAATTAATCAATCAGTCAACCACTAGAAAATAAATCTTCCAAAATGTATTGTTCTAGCGTCTAAACTGAATATCTTTAGCTTCAGTTTGTATCAACTTGGGCTTTAGGAAACATGGAGTACTTTATATTTTCTTTAATTAAAAAGGGACCATTCCCCCCAAAACCAAACGACACATTCTCCCTCTTCATCAGTCCAGGTTGTTTTGATGCGAGTGTTGGAGACATCTAGCTCCTCTCCAATAGAAGGGACTATATGGCACTTAGCTTAGTGCTCAAAGCGGCAACAAATACATGTGAAAACTCAACAGCAATGTCTCTTTCCTGAAGTCATGACCCGGTTCCTAAAGACAACACACACACCTGGGTGTGAGTAACGTAGGAACCATTTTTTTCCAACCACAGTTCCTGAAATAGTAATGAATTAAAATGATCCTTTTAACATGAAAACTGAACACAAATGTGACAGCAGCTGGTTGGAGACGTCAGATGTTGACTCTACATGAACCTCCTTTCTGACTGAGGAGAACTACTAAACACCACGAACACTTGAGGCAAACTCAAAGTGACGCAGTCGTCACTTCCATACATTTCCCAGAGTTGCCCGTTTCCTGTTCCCTGTGTGATTATTTGTTAGAAACGACAGAACCGTTGAACGTACACTTTCATACAGACGTGTGCCGGTTGAAGCCAAGAAGAATCCATCGACGTGCATTCATCAGAAACTCATCCGTACAAATGATCACACAGAGATGGAGCTGCTGCATACAAACATCTACAGCAGGCGAGCTCCGACGGTATAGAAGCGTCCACATACAGTATACGCTCATGCTAACAGAACTGTACTACGATACTCTTCTGCTGTGATGAAATCTGGCACTTGGGTGCATTAGAATACATTAGAGACAATGCGCTGGCGGGGAGTGACGGCGTCGCGCTGGCGGGGAGCGACGCCGTCACGCTCGTGCCTCGCTGACAAATGAGAAATGTAAGGTCGATGACTACTTTTTTTTGTATTATTCGTTTCCCCGCGCTTCCTCCCCGTGATTTAGAGACGTCTCTCCAGGACCCCGTGTGTTTGGTACCTGCTCATTACCGTTGCAGCAAGATTACAGGTTTCTCATGCAAACAAGACGCTGACACAACACAGGCAGACAGTGGTGCTGAAAGGAAAGCGCAGTAGTAATGGGTCTCGGTAAACCGAAAGAAAACTTTGAATGTAAGAGAGGAACACACGGTCATCAAGTTCACCATCCAATTTGTTCCTGTTCTGACACACACACACACACACACACACACACACACACACACACACACACACACACACACACACACACACACACACACACGCACACACACACACACACACCTTTGTTCCCGGCCTTACCTCTGCTGAAACGCACACTGACTCACCTCCTCTGTGGCCATGGCCGCCACCAAACACAGAAAGACTTGCTTTCCGTGTGAGAGTACTTGCCCCCCCCGCCCGACCCCTTCCCATGCTGCCATACTTTGGACAATGTGCGCATGTGTGGATTCCCGTGCGTGCGTGCACGCATGCTTGTATCTGAGACAAGGCCATCCATCTCAGACAGCGCCATCTGCGAGCAACAGCCTTGTTTATTTATCCCTCGACCAGAGAGCAGCAGCAGCCCGTCCACAGGTACGCGAGCAGCCAGCGAGCAGGACGAGCAGGAGGAGGACGACGAGGAGGAGGCTTCTGTCTTCATCAGGGGATAAATCATTCTTTACGCCGACGCCAAACTTCTACACCTTTCTCTGCTCTCACGCCGTCTACTCGTCGCTCTGAAGTCGTCTTTATCTCCTCCGTTGTCCCGCGCCCCTCTCCACTTTCTCACTCCGATTTAATTCACTAATCTTTCCAAAGCAATCCCCGTCACCTCCTCTCCGATGCCCCACCATCACACCATTTGCCATTTTTCTCTCTCAAACCTCCTACACCCTCTCCTTCCTAGGTTGCACTCGCTGTCTAGTCATCTTCCCGAAGCAATTCTTTCCCCTACCTCGGCCTCTCTCTTTTCTCACAGTCCTCCCTCCCGAGTTGTCTGCTTCATCTGGTCAAAATATCTTCCAAAGCCAACCCCTCTCTTTCCCTCAATCTGCTTCGCTTCCTCCTCGACCCCTACATCTCACCGCACATCATCGTCACATTTTCTGGTTCTCTGCCACTTACTGGTTCTATCGGAGGACAGCGGACAGCCGGCATGGAGCCGATGGGGGGGAAATAGCGGCCTGTGATGAATATCCATCCCGGTACCGCTAGCCGTGTCTCAAGTCGGCGTGTCGCAGAGGCCTCCAGCCCACAGATGTCACCGTCTATTTGTCACCGGCGAGCCGGGACCCACGGGAAGGTTTCTTGTGCCAGGGCTGAGGAGGGAGCGACTCAGTGAGACACCAGTTCAACCTTCCGGTCTGTCCGGGTTACATTGATCACTGTAGGTGGCGTAACCGACGCCGGTTCTTTTTCTTTGTTCCTCATTCACATTACCATCTAATTGATGTCTATATGAATATAAAGCAATGAAACAAACATCTTCCTATTTACTGACGGTCGCAAAAACAGTGCGGCTGTTTCAAATGCGGCCTGAACCGCGGCTGCCATCTCTGTCGTGCTTTGGACCATCAAGAGGTTGATCCCTGAGACCGGGATCACCTCAAGCGAGCGTTGGTCAGCTTGGTTATGTGACATTTCAAAAAGTATTCAACCAAGAAACCCAGCCCAGTGTTGCCAACTCAAATGAAAGCAGAAAGCAGCACTCGTTCCAAAATCCACTAAATGTAGCCATTTAGAAAGTCGCCAACTTGGCAACACTGACAGCCCTCCAAAGCCACGCCCCCAAACGTATCAGCATGACGTAAAGAACAAGAGAAACATGATTTAGTCCCGAGTGCAGAGGACAGGCAGGCTGTCCAATGGGACGAGCATTTGATTCATCGATTGCTGTCGGGATGTAATTTCAACAAATATAACAAAAAATGTTTTCGAATAAGATTACCAACGCTAGCTTTAAGCTGGTTCCACCGTAATCAAAGGCACACCTGTAGGACGAGGGAAACTGGGCACAGTTCTTAGGTGAGTCATTCTGGAGCGCTTTGCCTAACAAACAGCTACCGAGTCTGTTTGTGTGAATAACCTGCTCAAGAGAAACCTCGTGTTAATTCTGCCACCTTACAGAGGTCTCTGGATGGAACACCTTGGTACCACAAACCCTTTGATGGGAACCACAGCGCTGATATGATCGTTACACTAGAGTTTGTTTGAAACCTTTGTGATGGTAATTGATGGTGTGTGTTTCTTGCCTTGGTGGACCAAAAGAAAGAAGGAAGGAAGAAGAAGAAAGAGCTGAAATGTTCCTTTCACAGCAGCACACATTGTCCACACTAGATACACAAGATACTCTCGTTCAACGCTGCAGATGATTCTCTCTGAAGGTGCACAGAGCAGTGAGGAAAGAGAAATACTGCTAATGGATAAAGGAGAGCGGGGTTAGATGGGGAAACCGTCGACATGATTGAAGTTCCAGCCCAATTAACTGGAGATCACTTAAACGGTTGGCGAGCTGGAGAGGTCATTATGTTGAAGAGCTCTGAAGAAGCCCATTAGGGCTTTCCAAAGCCGGACCCATGACTCCTCCACTTCGGTTTTCTGGTTCTCCGATAAAAAGACACACGGCTGATTCTGCCGGCCTGTTTAATAAACGTTTTACCTTCCCTGCATATGAAGAACGGCGTGCAGTCATCCATGTGTGTGTCTGTGGGCTCAATCATCCGTACACACCATCACACATTCACTCAGCTAGTGCACACAGTAGAGACTCTAACACCGAGCTCAGCCAGGAGAAAAAACACCAAAGAACAAATCAATGTTTTCCACAAACTGAGCAATGCTCACAAAACAAATCCAAGAAATATCGACGTCCACGTTATCCCTGCAAAAGAGATGGTAAACTAAACAAAGTACAAATGTTCCCCTGAACAGCCAGAGAAACACAGATTGCCACATCAATACATACATCAATACATACATACATACATACATACATACATACATACATACATACATACATACATACATACATACATACATACATACATACATACATACATACATACATACAGCTGCAGAGGGACGGCACAGAACGTCTTTTTCAACGGGACACTCGGTGGGGATCAGTCGTTGATGCGCAGCATCTCTTCATCATCACGCTCCTCTGACCGTGGACATCAGAGCAGCATCTCCTACACCAGTCATGCCGTCTGTCTCAGCCTCACCATCACTTCACCAGCATCTGATGAATCTAAATGTACTCATGAGGGCTTCTTCTTTCCAAAACAAAACCAATCAAAGCTGCAAGCAGCATTGATGGGCCCTCGCATGTCGAGGTTGCTGGCTGGACGCTGGTTGATGCGACCCTGCACTACATTGACCCTCAGACCCTGCAGACCCTGCACTGCATTGACCCTCAGACCCTGCACTGCATTGACCCTCAGACCCTGCAGACCCTGCACTACATTGACCCTCAGACCCTGCAGACCCTGCACTACATTGACCCTCAGACCCTGCAGACCCTGCACTGCATTGACCCTCAGACCCTGCAGACCCTGCACTGCATTGACCCTCAGACCCTGCAGACCCTGCACTGCATTGACCCTCAGACCCTGCACTGCATTGACCCTCAGACCCTGCAGACCCTGCACTGCATTGACCCTCAGACCCTGCACTACATTGACCCTCAGACCCTGCAGACCCTGCACTACATTGACCCTCAGACCCTGCACTACATTGACCCTCAGACCCTGCACTACATTGACCCTCAGACCCTGCACTACATTGACCCTCAGACCCTGCACTACATTGACCCTCAGACCCTGCACTACATTGACCCTCAGACCCTGCAGACCCTGCACTACATTGACCCTCAGACCCTGCACTACATTGACCCTCAGACCCTGCACTACATTGACCCTCAGACCCTGCACTACATTGACCCTCAGACCCTGCACTACATTGACCCTCAGACCCTGCACTACATTGACCCTCAGACCCTGCACTACATTGACCCTCAGACCCTGCACTACATTGACCCTCAGACCCTGCACTACATTGACCCTCAGACCCTGCACTACATTGACCCTCAGACCCTGCAGACCCTGCACTGCATTGACCCTCAGACCCTGCACTACATTGACCCTCAGACCCTGCAGACCCTGCACTGCATTGACCCTCAGACCCTGCACTACATTGACCCTCAGACCCTGCAGACCCTGCACTGCATTGACCCTCAGACCCTGCACTGCATTGACCCTCAGACCCTGCACTGCATTGACCCTCAGACCCTGCAGACCCTGCACTGCATTGACCCTCAGACCCTGCACTGCATTGACCCTCAGACCCTGCACTGCATTGACCCTCAGACCCTGCAGACCCTGCACTGCATTGACCCTCAGACCCTGCAGACCCTGCACTGCATTGACCCTCAGACCCTGCAGACCCTGCACTGCATTGACCCTCAGACCCTGCAGACCCTGCACTGCATTGACCCTCAGACCCTGCACTACATTGACCCTCAGACCCTGCAGACCCTGCACTGCATTGACCCTCAGACCCTGCACTACATTGACCCTCAGACCCTGCAGACCCTGCACTGCATTGACCCTCAGACCCTGCACTGCATTGACCCTCAGACCCTGCACTGCATTGACCCTCAGACCCTGCAGACCCTGCACTGCATTGACCCTCAGACCCTGCACTGCATTGACCCTCAGACCCTGCACTGCATTGACCCTCAGACCCTGCAGACCCTGCACTGCATTGACCCTCAGACCCTGCAGACCCTGCACTGCATTGACCCTCAGACCCTGCAGACCCTGCACTGCATTGACCCTCAGACCCTGCAGACCCTGCACTGCATTGACCCTCAGACCCTGCACTACATTGACCCTCAGACCCTGCAGACCCTGCACTGCATTGACCCTCAGACCCTGCGTGAACGAGTCACACGGTATTCCCTCCGTGGAGCAGCGGCATCGTCGGGTCTTTTTGCAGCTTAAACCTCGAATGTTTTGAGTCTCTCTGAAACCCAAGAACGGGATTCTTCAAACGCGATTCTTAAAGCAGCAATGTGAAGCGCCACAAAGAGACAAAGCACAAATCTTAATCTAACAGCACAATATGGTCAGAATCCTAAATACTGTGTTCACACCGAACGCGGTGGCGCGAAGGACAGAACGTAAAAATACAAAACGAGGACTTGTTTCAGGAACCAGCAGCTGTGGCACCAGAAAGCTGCACAACTCACTGATTCAGGTGTGCGGCAGAGTCGGTAGTGTTCGCGCTGTTGGTGATGAACAAAAGGCCTTTTCAAAGTGATAACTTGTTACTACGAAGGAACGGTTCATAATGGTGCATAATGCTGATGAGCAACAGGAGCTCATCGTTAGCTCACCTCTTTTCATTCCCAACCACGTCTCTGGCAGCAGCGCCCCGGTAGAGACATTGCCATATGACCCAATTATCTCTCATTAGTGGCCTCAGTAATTACAGGCCTTTTACAGCTCCATCTCACATAGGAGGGGATTTCAATTGCCTTGCAGCTCTGCCCGCCTGACGTTCACAGCTAAGCCACACTGTCACCTGTGTAGCCGAGCAGAGCCGAGCGGCAGGCCGCCCGCCACTCATGGAAAGCGCCCACAAAAGGACAGGAGTGTTTCTGCGGCCGCGTTTATTCATTCCATATCAGGCGCCCATCAACGAGACAAAACAACCAGACAGATAGAAGAGGCATCTTCTTTCAGTCGGGAGAACGATAACCTTTTATGCCATCTGCTGCAAATCATGAAAAATTCATTAGGAACCAACTATGTGCTGCTGCGCATCTTCCCGTCGCAGGTAAATAGCGTGTGGAATGCAAAGTCTCCGGCGTCGGAGTGACAGCAAATGCCTCCATCAAGCCCGATTCATCAAACATAACGAGGAGGGGGGAGGAACTGAGCTGCACTCACATTGTTCAGCTAAAAGCAGCGTTGGATTGATAATAGGAGGAAACAGGGGGAGGACAGGAAGCAGACAGGAGGCTTCAGGTTGGTCCCCTCCACTCCCGCTCATCATTCATCTCTCACTCCAACCCTGCTGCCAAATCACTCACCCGAATTAACAGGCCAGCGAGAAACACCAATCAATACTGCGGGGGATAATTAACCCCTTGTGTTCTCAATCATCTCTACAAAAGGTGAAATTGATTGAGATGACGTTTTGTTGGCTAATTGTGGCTCCTCAGGCGGGTGAAGGGGGGTCGATTAATGGCATGCGAGCCGTTATCAGGGATCAGTGCGGCAGCATTCAGGTCGCGTGACTGCTGTGGAATAGATGACAGCTGAGGAGCGCTTTCATTCTGAAGCCACACAAGGAAACGGTGCGCAACAGCTGCTCCAAAAGGCTACGTGGCATCAGAGAAAGGAGGAGCTTCAACACTTCATGCACCAAATGACGTGGCACGGCTCAATTCAGGCCCGAGGCCCGAACCACAACGACACACTTCAGAACGCTGGTCTGCAGCGAAGGCTCATCACACATCTGTTCAGCAACACCAGCTGTTAAATGTGTGGATTCAAGCTCCTGTTTAACAGCTGCAAAGATCTGACCCGTCATCGGTCAATTCATGTGTCCGTTAACTTTGTCAGCCAAAAGTTAAAGGTTGTTTTTAAAATGAGATCTCAGATGAACCTCTTAATGAACACGTCATCATAGAGCTGATCACAAGCTGAGAGATGGACGTTTGGCTTCATACTCTGAATATGATACGTTGATACAATAAACGCAATTCTCGTTGTTTGTCTTATAGTTCCATTAAGTTGATCATGTGGCTGAAACAGAATGTAGGCGACTAGGAAACACGTCATCAGGTAAAGAGCAATAGTGACCAATATTATCATTATGATGTCATCAGTTAGTTGGAACAGCTTATTGTGAAGTTGATGAGTAAAATGCGGGGCACAAGGTTTCATATTCTGCAGAACAATGCAGCTGATATTCACTAGTAGCACAGCGCAGTAATCCTGCCAGAGGACACAGAGTCCAGTCCACGTGTTTCACAGACGAATGGAGACACCGTCCTGCGCTACATACTCTGGCGCGGTATGCAATTTACCAAAAACATCTATTTACCTTCTCGGCCCTGAAGTGTTGATTTTGGCGGTTCCTCCATGCGGGTCACCGCAGTCCGGTGTCTCCGCAGCGCCTCTTGTCCATCACAAGTTCACTTTGTCCACCGCGTCATGACTCCAGCGGCGCCGCAGGTGTGTCGGCCCGCTGCTCACGAGCCGCTCCGCGCTCCTCACAGCGACATTCCGCACGTGCTCCATGAGTTCCTCACGTCGGAGACTGACGCGGAAATGCGTTTCTTCCGACCACCGCCACCATTGAAGACAGTTGACTTCAACTTTACTTTGGCTGCTTCGTCCACGGCCAACTTCTGCACCTGTGCCGGCCGCAGCCACCACATCACACGAGCCTCACGCGCTAGCTTCGCCGGCCGTGACGTCAACGCGATTCTGCGCGCTCCCGGGCCGCAGCCAATCATCAGCGCCCTCTACCGGAGGACACGTTAACGCCCACAGTGAACGGAGTATTCTCAATAAAAGTGTTTTTTGTAGCATCTCCATAGCTGCATGTTTCTGTCTAAATTGAATATGCCATTAAAACATGTGCCGCACAATCAATTGACCTTGTTTTTTGCGCATCCCCGTGTTTGGCGTCACTATGAACTGTATGAAACGCTCTCGGGCAAAGTCTGCAGAAGTGCAGAGTTACAGAAAGTGTTCATGAAGGGCTCGAAGGGGACTCGGATCGGGCCCCAATCTCCACACTCGCAAAGTCTGTGAGGGTTTAGTTCCCTCTGTCAGTGTTTCAGGACTCTCGCAGACATGTTGAGCCCTTTAGGAACCGCCATGTCCGGGGTTCCATTCTGGCCTTTAGACCTTTGTTGTATGTCATTACCCTCTATCCTGTCAAGTGCAGGCAAAAATGCAAAAGAATGCTCCATTGACATCATTAAAAGCACTTGAGACAGTTGGAGCTCTCAGGAAATGATATTTAGCGTGTCTCCGCTGACTACTCTCTCTGAGAGCGAGTCAGCAAAGCTCCGGTTTGAAATGACATCAAACTTCAGGCGGGTAAAGCTTTGAAAGCTGCTCTAATGAGCTACGACGGCTGGAAAGCTGTGGACCGAAATATTCCTCATCGGGAGAGTAAATGAGCTCTCAAATATCTCTGTGCACGGCAGCCAGGAGCAGGTGACTTTGGGTTGATGGATGACGCCCACATTGTTAGCACAAATTGTAAATCCATCCCCACTGGCAGGACATCATGTGAGGGGAAAACAACAACCTGCTATTATTCTGTGGAAGAATCATCAGTGAGGAATGCTGAGGTCCCATGGGTGCTGCCGGACTCTTTGAAGGAGTTACATTATTCAGCCAGAACATCGGCTACTTCTACAGAGTTCTTCTGAATGCTTGTCATCAGTGCTTCCAGGTTTGATTCTTTCAACAGCAGATGAAATCATTCAGGTTCACCAGAAACTTCTTCCTCTCAGACTCCGGCTAGTCACAGACAGACCCAGATCCGGCTTCGCCGCTCCTTCGGGCCAGGAGCAGGGCTTCACCTCGCTGCTCCTTCGGGCCAGGAGCAGGGCTTCACCTCGCCGCTCCTTCGGGCCAGGAGCAGGGCTTCACCTCGCCGCTCCTTCGGGCCAGGAGCAGGGCTTCACCTCGCCGCTCCTTCGGGCCAGGAGCAGGGCTTCACCTCGCCGCTCCTTCGGGCCAGGAGCAGGGCTTCACCTCCCTGCTCCTTCGGGCCAGGAGCAGGGCTTCACCTCGCCGCTCCTTCGGGCCAGGAGCAGGGCTTCACCTCGCCGCTCCTTCGGGCCAGGAGCAGGGCTTCACCTCGCCGCTCCTTCGGGCCAGGAGCAGGGCTTCACCTCCCTGCTCCTTCGGGCCAGGAGCAGGGCTTCACCTCGCCGCTCCTTCGGGCCAGGAGCAGGGCTTCACCTCGCCGCTCCTTCGGGCCAGGAGCAAGCACATATATTGGGAGCAAGCTGTGGGAAGAACCTTTAACTCTACCGACGCACTGACAGACAGACCAGCCTCAGCTCTCGTTTGGTCACGAGATGTAAATTTGAAATTTGCTAAAAACTGCAGCTGCTGCTGCTGGAAACTGGAAGAAGCAGAAGTCCAATTTGGCAAAGATGAGGCCAGATGTTGAACAAGTATGGTGAGCAGGATCAAAACAGTCTGTTTCCATATGTCCTGTGAAAGATGAGGCCATGGATTCCTCAGCAAATAACAAAAACATGTCTTTGAGTTTTTGCAAAAGAATGCGTCGGCGTCTGCAGAGATCCTCTCTGGAAGAACTCATGGCTCCCTCACGCATAGAGTCATCTCTGCATCCATTCACCATGTCGGTTCGTAATACACTGAATCACAGAGGCCTGGACATGACAGGACAGCTGCCATGCAACACATCGGAGGCTCTCGCTGTGAGAGGTAATGGCCAGTAAGGAGAACATTCAGACGAGCCTGCTGTTAGAATGGATTCAACCTGCACAGGCTGACCCCGCTGACCCCGAGGGGCCGCTTCAGTCCTGAGTGACTGCAGCTCAGCCAGAGATGACATGACAAGCACACCGTGCTTTCTGCTGCACATGCCCGGTGTCGTCCATGACCCACTTGCACCGTCCTGCCTCGTCCTGCCTCGTCCTGCCTCGTCCTGCCCGATGCTGGGAGGAGCTGGGAGGGAGTGTTTGTGTGATAAAGAGCCATTAAACCCTCCAGGCCGGAGTAAAATGCAGTCTCCCTGTAACATTACCATAAAAGAGTCAGCCATTCCTCGGATGTAGATTTATTGAGGCGGTCGTAACGTTTTACAGCTGCTGCTCTGTGCTGGATATGATCACATTTGCTCGGAGCTGTTAAGATTATGATCCCCGTTGATGTGTCACACCGCAAACAAGCCATAACCTCCGTACAGTTACTTTAATTACTCTAAAAATTGCAATTAATGACCAATTGCATGCACTAAAGGAGCAGAAGGTTTCCTGCTGGATAAAGATATGAGTATGTTGTACTAATGAGCGAGCAGTTAAAGATGGCGCTGTGTCATTGTGAGAGTGGGGAAAGCATCCGTCTGTCTAGCTTCCATTTTAAACAATGCTGAAGAATAGTCAGACTGCCTTGCTCGTGGAGGCAGATGGCGTCCTGTTTGCCATATAATCCCCTCTGAGGCGCCATCAGAGCACGAGGAGCATGTGGCCTTTCCTCTCCGTCGGGTTTATCACTTCGCTTATTTACTGATCAACAAATCAATTTGTGTGGAGGCAAAAAAAACTAAAAAAGAACCAAGAAAGAGAATCTGAGTTGTGAAAGTTTTCTTTTCTTGTGAAGTTGTTGTTCGGTCGACTGTTTCCCCAGACAGCAGCGCTGCCGTTTCATCCATCACGAGCAACTAAAGCTATAGGAACGGCACCGTGGAGGGAGCTTAATCAAGCAATAATTGACTTGCATTTTCAATTAATTGAGTTGTTTGAAGTGGTGGGATAGTCTGACGCTGACAAGCTGACGAGCTGACGAGCTGACAAGCTCTACCTTCAGACAGCAGGCGCCTCACGTGCTGCTGTGGAACTGTGGAGAAAAAAACATGAAATAAATGGCTTGAAATTGGAAATCTAACACGATTTGAGATGCTAAGAGAGAACATCTCTGTTCTGATGCTGGATGAGCCTGGGAGAGAAATGCCAATTCAATTCTCTCTGTGTGTGTGTGTGTGTGTGTGTGTGTGTGCGTGTGTGTGTGTGTGTGCGTGCGTGCGTGCGCGTGCGTGCGCGTGTGTGTGCGTGTGTGATGGATCTGTTGTGACTCCTCATACGGTGTCTAGCCGCTGAGCTGCATCCCTCAACCTCCACCCCAATGGAAGTCACCACTTAGCTTGCGCCTGCCAGGAGGAATATTTGAAATTCTCGAGTTGTACGCATGAAAGAGAATAGAAATGAAGGCTGATGTATATGAATGGGAGCCGTGACGTTGAGGCGTTTCACGCGGCGTGCCCTGACAGAAGTGAACGAGTCGTCAGCTGGCATTGAAATTCATATTGTATCCCCGGCAGGAGCTCAGCCCATCTTCTCCACGGTGCGCTCGCCGTGAGCCGCACAACAGTCTAATGAGGCAGGAGAGGAAGCGTTGAGAGGAAAATCCTTAAACTGGAGGAGTTGGCATATTCAATGGCCGGTCTCTCAATTCAATCAGCAGAAAGTCTTTGTCGGAGCTTCAGGCCGGCGGGAGGGAGAGAACACAAGGAAGGAAGGAAGGAAGGAAGGAAGGAAGGAAGGAAGGAAGGAAGGAAGGAAGGAAGGAAGGAAGGAAGGAAGGAAGGAAGGAAGGAAGGAAGGAGAGATTGAGCTGACATGAGATGATGCTGCGACAACGTCAGCTCTGGTCCGGTCGGCCTGCACAGATGACAGGAGCAGGAGGGTCGCAGGGTCAGAGCAGGAGGGTCGCAGGGTCAGAGCAGGAGGGTCGCAGGGTCAGAGCAGGAGGAGCAGGAGGGTCGCAGGGTCAGAGCAGGAGGGTCGCAGGGTCAGAGCAGGAGGGTCGCAGGGTCAGAGCAGGAGGGTCGCAGGGTCAGAGCAGGAGGGTCGCAGGGTTGGAGCAGGAGGGTCGCAGGGTCAGAGCAGGAGGGTCGCAGGGTCAGAGCAGGAGGGTCGCAGGGTTGGAGCAGGAGGGGGGGGGGGGCGGAGGAGACGGACCCTGAAAGTCGCAGGTTCACATGTTGATCTGGGAGAAAGCGTCCGCTCTCCTCCCGTTCTGGGTGTCAGGTGAGGTGGACTGTGAGTCAGCAGTGATGTCCGGCTCGTGTACAGAGCAGCTTCCTACACTCGGCCTCTGATCTGCTGCAGCTGCAGTTTGACCTTTGCCCCCCCCCCCCCCCCCTCGAGGAACTGACCCAACTCTCCATCTGGTTGGTTTTTTCTGCAAAAAGAAAAACACTTTGCAAAGTCGATGGATGGTACGAGATCGTTGTTTTTTTTGCTATGAGCACTGGATGCACTTCACTTAATGGCCTTCAGTTTATTCCCTCTAAGTGCTGCTGAAGCCCGGCTGGTTTCATTTCCACTGCACATTAAAGCAGCTGATTTGGCCGATGAGCTTGTGCTAATCAGAGAGTAATTACCTGCACAGTTTAGCTGGAATAAAAACTTGCAGATTTGTTTTGGGCTTGAGAAGAACGTCCTCATAACCGTAATTCACTTCATCTCTTAACGTTAACCTCAGCGGCCTTCTTCAAAGACTAACACTACTAAATGTGCTGATTGTGGAGCATCACTGCTGCCCTGTTGGTGCTTCTCGCGACTAAACTGAGCCACTGCTTTAAGCCAGCCTTAACCAGTTCTTTAAGGCTGTGCAGTTCCACCAAAAACCACTAGAACCATTTGTAGCCATTGGATGGTTCTCCATGTTTGTCATATGGTTCTTTGGGATGTTAAAGGGTTATTAACTCATGTTTGAGTTGTGAGAGAGTGGGGGATGGTAAACATTTGCATACATCAAAGAACCCTGCTGATGGCTCTCTGAGGAACCTTTTGTGGTTCTTTGAAGTTCATTGACGTTTTTTTTTAAAGAACCCTGGTCTGAAAGGTTCTTTGTGGAAGCGGTTCTTCTTCGGCATCACTCTATAGAAGGATGTTGGGATCCAGACGGCACCGTTACCTTTGCCTCTGTACAGACGTGGACAGACCTCACGCTCACAGGATGAAAGAGAACACACACACACACACACACACACACGATCTGCAGCGGACGCCGTCATTTTAATCTCCACTTGACATTTCCTTCTGCATTTGATCAAACAGCTGGTTGTAGGCAGAGATCAGCTTCCTGTGTCTGTGCATCACTAATTAGTGGTAATTTGCACACATGACAACAATCTCAGCGCCGCTTGTTTGATGTTTCCGAGCAGCCGCAGCATTCGTGGTCGTGCTGCCTGCTGGGTTTGTGCTCTGGTGTCACTTTGTGTCTCTCGTCATCAGACTGCAGCTCTCATCATGACCGGCTACACACTGCCCCCTGGTGGCTCGGTCCCGAGCCGCAGTCTGCTGTGAAGGTTGAATGAAGTGATGCTCATGAAACCACATAACCGGATGTGCGGAGCTAAAAGGGCCACTTTTAGAAAAATAAATATTATATTTTAAGAGTTAATAAGTACTGATGACCTGCAAGTCATCAAAGAGTTAAAGAGCTCATTTCAGTCAGCTGTTCCAAAAATCAAAGATCCCTTCCAGACAAATAAAAATCTACATTGAACAATAATTTGTGGATATATATATATACACATATACATACATACATACACTGTATATACACACGTGGCAAAGAGCATCGGGCAGCGTTGCCAGGTTGGGCTGGTTTCCTCCGATTGGGATACTTTCGATTAAGTTAAGCCGGGAAACAAAGTCGATGTATTTTGGGCTGCTTTTGGTGGGTTTTTGTAAAGATTGCGAAAACAGTGAAACCAAACAAGCCGTCACTTCATGCTTACAAACACAGAAACAAAACTCAGTCAACTTTGTTGTGTCCACTCACTCGTATCGCAACTTGTGCATTTGGTTGTCTGACACTCGACAGCCTATTTATCTCACATTTGATCTTTCTTGATTTGACAACAAGGTTCATTTCCTGGAGGTGCTCACCACCGTGACACAAAGGACAGACAAACATCACGGCCTGTGTTTTTTGATTCTTTCTTTGAAGCAGATATGAAGCTGTGTATGCTTATGATGTGTTTTCTATTGCGTATGCAATGGTTTTACAGTTTACAGATTTCTGGCAGAGTTATGATTTTCTTATCGAATTGTGGGTTTGGGCTGGAACTGTGCGATCCCCGGGGCCTCGTCTTTTTGGAAAGCGCACCGCGTGTCCTTGATTGCAGAGGACACAAGTTTCAAAGAATACGCCTTGGGTGGTGCTAAAAATGAGTTTTTTGATTATTTGTTTTTAATACAGAAAAAAAGATGAAAGCAACTGATGTTGGCATCCAGACACACTTCTCTTCTCTGGGTTTGGATTTTGGCTGCCAGCAGAAAAAACAACAAGCTGGAGGATGAGCAGGAGGATGAGCAGGAGGATGAGCTGGAGGATGAGCTGGAGGATGAGCAGGAGGATGAGCAGGAGGATGAGCAGGAGGATGAGCAGGAGGATGAGCAGGAGGATGAGCAGGAGGATGAGCTGGAGGATGAGCAGGAGGATGAGCTGGAGGATGAGCAGGAGGATGAGCTGGAGGATGAGCTGGAGGATGAGCAGGAGGATGAGCTGGAGGATGAGCAGGAGGATGAGCTGGAGGATGAGCTGGAGGATGAGCTGGAGGATGAGCAGGAGGATGAGCAGGAGGATGAGCTGGAGGATGAGCTGGAGGATGAGCTGGAGGATGAGCTGGAGGATGAGCAGGAGGATGAGCAGGAGGATGAGCAGGAGGATGAGCAGGAGGATGAGCAGGAGGATGAGCAGGAGGATGAGCTGGAGGATGAGCTGGAGGATGAGCAGGAGGATGAGCTGGAGGATGAGCAGGAGGATGAGCTGGAGGATGAGCTGGAGGATGAGCTGGAGGATGAGCAGGAGGATGAGCAGGAGGATGAGCTGGAGGATGAGCTGGAGGATGAGCTGGAGGATGAGCTGGAGGATGAGCAGGAGGATGAGCAGGAGGATGAGCAGGAGGATGAGCAGGAGGATGAGCAGGAGGATGAGCTGGAGGATGAGCAGGAGGATGAGCTGGAGGATGAGCAGGAGGATGAGCAGGAGGATGAGCAGGAGGATGAGCAGGAGGATGAGCTGGAGGATGAGCTGGAGGATGAGCTGGAGGATGAGCAGGAGGATGAGCAGGAGGATGAGCAGGAGGATGAGCTGGAGGATGAGCAGGAGGATGAGCAGGAGGATGAGCTGGAGGATGAGCTGGAGGATGAGCAGGAGGATGAGCAGGAGGATGAGCTGGAGGATGAGCTGGAGGATGAGCAGGAGGATGAGCTGGAGGATGAGCAGGAGGATGAGCTGGAGGATGAGCAGGAGGATGAGCTGGAGGATGAGCTGGAGAGTCCGTGTTCAACGGGGGGCCACAGTCCAACAGATGCTCACACGCTGCAGGGTCACATGTGTCTGGATCTTTGTGTGTCTCAGAACTATCAAACAACAAAGGGAAAACAACAGGCGAGGTCTGGTTCCTGAAGGCCACACGATGCCGTTTAAAGCCAGTGAATCAGATAAATCTCCGTCTTTGATGTTGACGAGGTCTTAACTGGCACTTTCTCCTCTCCACTCTTCAATTTGACCAACGGGATTTGAGCGGAGGCCTCCCACACAGGAAACAGTCAACAGCTGAGGGAGATGTTTACCACTCGATGCGTTCGCCACCTCATGCAATCAGGAAGCAGCAGCTTCTTCTGCCGCTGCACAACAATGTGACCAGCGGTAGACAGCAGCCAGCTCCTCCGGTAACAGCGAGCAGCAGCTGAGCTTCACTTGGCCACGTAAGCCGCCACCTCCTTCTCCAGACTCTGGGCGAAGCGGTGGTTGAGGAAGAGGAGCTGCCCGTGAGGAAGCAGGCGGCTGAGCAGAGCATCCACGCGGTTGCTCCTCAGCAGGACCTGCAGGGAAAGCGTTGCAGACTCATTTTTAACCATCGGATTTAGTTGCAGATGATAAATGAAACATTACTGTTGCCTGTGTTTCTGTAACTGCTGTTTCATGAGTGTCTCGGTGAGCAACGCTCCACACGCGTTCCTCAGTGTGTTGCACACTGAGGAACCCTTTCTTCAGGGTTCCTCAGTGTGCAACACACTGGTTCCCCGTGTCTGTGTGGCGCTCACCTCGCTGCCCTGCCCCAGCATGTGCAGAGTCTCCAGGCAGTGCCGGGTCAGGTTGTGCAGGGTCCCCTCGGCCAGCAGGAGGTTCTCGTGGGGCTCGCAGACCAGCGTGAAGCCCAGACTCTGGACGCCGAGCCACAGAGCGCTCATCTCCTCAGAGAAGGGGTCTCCGGCTCTCAGACGCACCACCCCGCCGTCGGCCTCCTGCAGGGCGAGCGCCTCCTCGCCGGGCTCCGTCTCCACCAGCAGCCGACCCGAAGCCTCCCGGGACAGAGAGACGGCGCTCCAGACCTGCCTGAGCCGCAGAGGGTCGGAAATATAGAAACAGGCAGTTAACCAGAATTCTGAATCATCTCAGTCATAATTAAGGTTCTGTTCTCTTCTCATCCTGTTTCTGTGGCATGTTTGTATCATTTTCTGTTTATTTAGAGTTACAAATAAAGACAAATTCCCATCTAAAATCATTAGAGCATAACCTGATGTGACATCAAATTATGTCTGAAAATATATTTGTTGTTGTTTTTTAAACCAAAAGGTATTTGATTCAGAATGACATGAAATGAAGAAAAACTAAAAAAGACTATATTTGAACTAGTCAGCCACACTGGATACAGATTCTCTGCCCAGCTGCCTACGTCAGTTCTCACAGTGCAGAAATGTATCATCAATAACTGGAGTACACATTAATAACTTCGTACAGTTGAGGTCTTTTACAGTCACTCTCTGCAGCAGTAATCAGTCGCTACAGGCCGTCATGTGGGGAGCAGAGAACCACACACACACACACACTGCGACATTAATCCTCTTTTGCTGAAAACAAATCAGGCGAATGCTAAAAAGACTGACAGCCTCCACCGGCTCTCTGACACTGTGTGCAATCAGGAATCAGCAGGAAGCAGAGAGGCGGTGGATGCAGTACCGCGGACAACAGGAGGAGGCGCTGTTGGCATTGAACTAGAGCGCGTGTCCTGCGTCACTTCTTTTATTTATTCTGTTCGGACAAAGCCAGTTCCAACAGTTCCAACCGTTGTGCAATGGCCTCCATTTAGTTTGTGTTTGCTGACTTCTGTCGTGTTGGTCTCCAGGTGAAGCAGCCTGCTGGTGCACCGTGCAGCCACACTGGAGAGTGACGCAGAACGCGAGTCTGCGTCACTTACTGAAGTAACGCTCTGAACTTAAGGAACCTCTAAACTAAATGTTATGAAACTGTGTCATGTATTCAGGACGACTCACCGAGCCACCACGGAGGTCTTCTCCTTCTGCAGGAGCCGCCTCTCCTCCGGGCTGAGCCCGCGGTCCTGGTCCGACAGGATGCCCTCATCTGGACCGAAGACCCGAGAGTAAAGAACCCGACTCGCTCCGGCACCAAGAGCACCGACCGGACAGACGCTGTGGATCAGGAAACACCGAACCATGTTGTCACGTGTGGACAATTCCGCCTCACGAGCAGTGTTTACTGATGTTGCTACCGATTCCTCACTTCCGCGTTAGTCAGCTGACCGCTCTTGGTAATAGTTGCTACGCGTTGTTTGAACCACCAGATGGCGCTCGCATTATACATTTTATTATATTATATTATAGCATGTTATATTACATTACATTATTATGTTATATTATATTAATTATATTATATTATATTATAGCATGTTATATTACATTCCATTATATTATTATGTTATATTATATTAATTATATTATATTATATTATAGCATGTTATATTACATTACATTACATTATTATATTATATTAATTATATTATATTACATTATTATATTATAGCATGTTATATTACATTACATTACATTATATTATTATATTATATTATATTATATTATTATGTTATATTAATTATATTATATTACATTACATTACATTATTATGTTATATTATATTATATTACATTACATTATTATATTAATTATATTATATTACATTATTATATTATATTACATTACATTATTATATTATATTATATTATAGCATGTTATATTACATTACATTATATTATTATGTTATATTATATTAATTATATTATATTATAGCATGTTATATTACATTACATTATTATATTATATTAATTATATTATATTACATTATTATATCATATTATAGCATGTTATATTACATTACATTATATTATTATGTTATATTAATTATATTATATTATATTATATTATGTTATATTAATTATATTACATTACATTACATTATTATGTTATATTATATTATATTACATTACATTATTATATTATATTAATTATATTATATTACATTATTATATTATATTATATTACATTACATTATTATATTATATTAATTATATTATATTACATTATTATATTATATTATAGCATGTTATATTACATTATATTATTATGTTATATTATATTAATTATATTATATTATATTATAGCATGTTATATTACATTACATTATATTATTATGTTATATTATATTATATTATAGCATGTTATATTACATTACATTATATTATTATGTTTTATATTATATTATTACATTATTATGTTATATTATATTGTATTATTATATTATATTACAGCATGTTACATTACATTACATTATATTATTATGTTATATTATATTAATTATATTATATTATATTAATTATATTATATTATATTATATTATATTACATTACATTATATTATTATATTATATTAATTATATTATATTACATTATTATGTTATATTATATTAATTATATTATGTTATATTATATTATATCAATTATATTATATTACATTACATTATATTATGTTATATTATATTAATTATATTATATTATAGCATGTTATATTACATTACATTATATTATTATGTTATTATTATATTATTATGTTATATTATATTATGTAACATATATTATGTAACATTATGTTATATTATATTAATTATATTATATTATATTCAAACCAAGACTAACACATTTAGGGAGAAGCAACATCTTAATGAAGTAAAATAGCACCTCTACAAGCTGTTTAGGAAGGTGAAGACAGGATAGGGCACAAAACATAAAGATATTCAATATATTATCAAAGAATACCAGAAAACAAAGCATTTGTGAAGCTGGAACCAGTGAATTATTTTATCATTTTTTTCTTGACAAATGTACGACGAGGATAAATGAATCAGATCAGATCAGATCGACCTCAATGGAATTCGAAATAACCGAAAGACTGGAACTGATGAGAAGTTGAGAAAGCGCGTCGTTGTGTGGATTCAAACAGGAGGAGGAGGAGGAGGAGGAGGCTGCTGAGAGGTTGAGTGAGAGATCAGACCAGAGATTGTTTCAGGGTCTCAGAAGACAAACAGAGGCAGCTGTTCATCCAACAGCTGCTGCTGGTCACGCTTCTTTACTCAGAGAGGCCCTGCTCAGTGTGTGTGTGTGTGTGTGTGTGTGTGTGTGTGTGTGTGTGTGTGTGTGTGTGTGTGTGTGTGTTGACCTCCTCACCCGCTGCCCATCAGCTGCTGAGACTGAGGCGCTGTAACAGCCCTGAGGATGCGATGCTTCTTGTTTGTGGGATTTCATTTTTTTAGGGATTCAAATCTTTCTTCATCGGACGTTCTGCTTCTGTCATTGTTTTACAGCTGTAGTCGAGAGCAGCAGCACAGAAGTGCATACGGTGTAATGGCTGTAGGGACAGCGATGTCTGTCTGTCCACCACTGTGGTCACTGAATTATCTCAGAGATGAATGCACATTCCCATCAAATGAAAGACAGTCATGGTCCCCAGCAGATGAACCTGAATTACCTCCTCTGGCTTTTAATCTGGTGCCTCGAGCAGAGTCCTCAGCATTGCCTTGAATGAACTGATCTCCTGGAGCGCCATTCGAGCTTCTTCCAGACTAACGAGCGCTTCAATTGAACCTCCGGAGTCAAGTTCCACTTAAACTGAATGTTGTCTGATGAGAAGATTTCAATTCAGCAGCGAAATACTGCGCCTCCGAATCTACGAGACGGATTTGCATGAATTTGGGAACAACACCTGACTTTTTCTCCATCTTACATCTTGTGGATGGATTGCCATGAAACTGGGGACAAACATTTCGCCTCGTCTTGAATTCGGGGATGGTCAGTTGTTGTTTCAGCACCAGAATAAGTTCTGTTTAACTCGGGGAGTCTTGTTGGTACTACGACGGCAAAGCTCGACCAGCCGGACAAGTTCTGTCTGATGCTCGATAATTGTAATGAAATACAGTTTGCGTAACATGTTACAATGCTATAAAAAGTTTATTGCTAGAACGTAGATGTGTGTAGTTGTCAAATTTGTCACAAAAACGAACACCAGAATCCCCTTCATGTATAAACTATATCACTGAGAGCTGCATCATGTTCAGTTATGCGTCTTCATTTAGTCAAGAATTCGTAGCTGATGCTGATTTAAGTTTCAAAAAGACTCATTTTAAAAGAGTACTTTGATATTTACTCATGACTGTACATTTAATATGAAGCTCCAGCCAGCAGACAGTTAGCTTAGCTTAGCATAAAGACTGCAAACAGGGGGAAACAGCTAGCCTGGCTCTGTTCAGATGTTACCTTCAGACAAGGCCAAGCTAGCTGTTTTCCCCCTGATTCCAGTCTTCGTGCTAAGCTAAGCTAGCTTCATATTAACATGTATAAACTATATCACTGAGAGCTGCATCATGTTCAGTTATGCGTCTTCATTTAGTCAAGAATTCGTAGCTGATGCTGATTTAAGTTTCAAAAAGACTCATTTTAAAAGAGTACTTTGATATTTACTCATGACTGTACATTTAATATGAAGCTCCAGCCAGCAGACAGTTAGCTTAGCTTAGCATAAAGACTGCAAACAGGGGGAAACAGCTAGCCTGGCTCTGTTCAGATGTTACCTTCAGACAAGGCCAAGCTAGCTGTTTTCCCCCTGATTCCAGTCTTCGTGCTAAGCTAAGCTAGCTTCATATTAACCGTACACACATGACTCTCTGCAGGACAGCTAGCGTTGCCTCCTTGAGATTAAGGTTGGGTTTGAGGTACACGCCTCCACTTAATGCCCAGCCTGGCTGTGTGAAGCTTCATCTGAAGAGGCGTGGACAAGAACTACTTCTGCAACTCCCGCGCTGTGGAGTCATGAACTCAGAGCACTTTGCAGGTGAGTCAGTGAGCAGGTCTCTGGAGGCCACGAGCCGCCGCAATCAGTGTGAACATGCAAAGGGAAAGTGAAGCCAGATTTCCAGAAGGTTGGATGTTCACTGCAGCGGTATACAGGTGGTCAGATCGTCAAAGAGCAGGGAGCCGTGAACAGTTTCAGCGTTTTTAACTCTGAGTCACAGCCGCCTCTGACGAAACAACCAGCTGAATAAGAACAACAACAGGATGTGGGCGAAGGGGAGGACCAATGACAGCGAGGCCACGAGTTTGAAATAAAGGAAGCTGAAGACGACAATGTCTTTCTCAGCAGGGAAATGAAAACATCCTGAACTTATGGTGAAATCATCTCAGCCTGCAAAGAGCAGGAACACCAGCAAGAGCAGGAAAAAGGCTTTTCATCCTCTAACATTCAAAAAGAAAGTTCACTTCCAAAAAACAACCCCCCCCCCCCCCCCTCCCCCGCCCTTCCTTTTGAACCCACAGTGTTACGCCCTGTGTTTCACCGCCCTCCAGGTTGTTTGGGCTTGTTTCACAGGCCGGTGTGTCAGTTTACTGTCAGTGTCAACGGGTCAAAGCAAACGGGTTTAAAGGCGACACCCAGGCAACTTCCGGTTCGAGGAAATGATCATCGCTTCAACCGGAAGTTGGAAATGAGGTCTTATAGAGGACTTCTTCAGCAGAACGTCTGATGGAGGACGTCTGATTCACCCCAAGTCTCGTTTGAGAGGAGAACGTTGAGGAGAAACTTCAGGCCAAAGAGCACTTCTGACCTCACAGTCAGACAGCAGACGAGCAGGAAAGAGAAGCAGTCCATGCGATGTGGCACAGCCCCACCCAGAACATGTTCCACAGCCCCACCCAGAACATGTTCCACAACCCTACCCAGAACATGTTCCACAGCCCCACCCAGAACATGTTTCACAACCCCACCCAGAACATGTTCCACAACCCTACCCAGAACATGTTCCACAACCCTACCCAGAACATGTTCCACAGCCCTACCCAGAACATGTTTCACAACCCTACCCAGAACATGTTCCACAGCCCTACCCAGAACATGTTCCACAGCCCTACCCAGAACATGTTCCACAGCCCCACCCAGAACATGTTCCACAGCCCCACCCAGAACATGTTCCACAACCCCACCCAGAACATGTTCCACAACCCCACCCAGAACATGTTCCACAGCCCTACCCAGAACATGTTCCACAGCCCTACCCAGAACATGTTCCACAGCCCTACCCAGAACATGTTCCACAACCCTACCCAGAACATGTTTCACAACCCTACCCAGAACATGTTCCACAGCCCTACCCAGAACATGTTCCACAGCCCCACCCAGAACATGTTCCACAACCCTACCCAGAACATGTTCCACAGCCCCACCCAGAACATGTTCCACAGCCCCACCCAGAACATGTTCCACAGCCCTACCAGAACATGTTCCACAGCCCCACCTAGAACATGTTCCACAGCCCCACCTAGAACATGTTCCACAGCCCCACCTAGAACATGTTCCACAGCCCTACCCAGAACATGTTCCACAGCCCCACCCAGAACATGTTCCACAGCCCTACCCAGAACATGTTCCACAGCCCCACCCAGAACATGTTCCACAGCCCCACCCAGAACATGTTCCACAGCCCTACCCAGAACATGTTCCACAGCCCCACCCAGAACATGTTCCACAACCCTACCCAGAACATGTTCCACAGCCCCACCCAGAACATGTTCCACAGCCCCACCTAGAACATGTTCCACAACCCCACCCAGAACATGTTCCACAACCCTACCTAGAACATGTTCCACAGCCCCACCTAGAACATGTTCCACAGCCCCACCTAGAACATGTTCCACAACCCCACCTAGAACATGTTCCACAGCCCCACCGCTAGTGACTCATCACAGGTGGCACGTCGAGGTAAAACGCTACGAGTCAAAACACGCAGCAGGAACGGCTCAACATTTGGGGAAGATTAAGTTGAGACCAACAGGTAGAACCTTCATTCCTGTCCCCGGTTCCGGTCTTGAAGCCGATTGTAGCTTCATACGAGATTTGCATCGATCTTCTCGTCCAACTCTCGGCGAGAAAGCAAATACGTTTATTTCCTGAAGTGACGAACTGTTCCTTTAACGTGAATCATTTGAGAACTTTATGAGAATAATGACCTTTAACCAATAAACTGAACACTGAAGACAAAACGGTTTGGCGTCTCACTCAACACCTAATATCCAAAACAATCTGATCTTCGATTTCAAAGTTATTGACAAAGTATACATCAAACCAGCACATTAACAGTCTTCAGTGTTTCTTTGTGGCTCGGTTCTCCTTCGACAGACCCGCCAAGGCCTCACGTTTTAAAACCAACTGTTGAAGCGGCGGCTCCAGCGAGTGCTGCAGCATGTGTGAAGGCGCGAGGCCCCTCAAACATCAGCAGCTGGCCGGTAGTGGTCTTGCTCAGGCAAAGGTTGCTGCTTGATTTGAATGGAAAAGGCTCATTGACAAACATGTTAAGATCACAGAGATCCAGCCCATCTCACATCCTGCCAACACGGAGCTCAGGGTTCAGGAAAGGGTTAAAGCCTTTGTTTAATTGCACAACACAACAGTTACTTGTGTCAGCTGCAAACTGTTTTCTATAAGCGAGTCTTCAGATCTGTGACATAACGGCTGGCCCTCCCTCCCCCAAACCCACATGGCCGACAGGAAGCTGCTGATTTCAAACTCTGGTAGAGTGCCAGGAGGGAGTGGTGCTTTCACAAGCCTCCGCCCGCTCGGTCCCGTGTTTACAGGAGGCGGTGCCTCCGACTTGTGTTTCTTCTGTCGGGGAACGGCTGGTCGCCAGGCGCCGTCCCCACAAAGCCTCCCTCTGCATCCAGGAATGTGGATCTGTATGCACGGGCACGTGCTGCAGCAGAGGCCAGTCCAGGGTCCGCTAGAGAGAGCGTACGAAAGACAGGAAGTGCTGTGTGTGTGTGTGCGTGTGCAGGAAAACAGTGTCCTCGTCCTGCAGCGGAGAAGACCACGCAAACCGGCAGATGTGCCATTCTCAGAGTGGACAGTCTAGTTTACGTGACATCCTGCCAACAGGATTACAGCCTTGAATCAAACCCAGAGGTGCATCAAGTCCGGATCGTGGACCGATACGTAAAGCTGGACTACAAGTAACAAGACAACTGATCATTTAAAGAGGCCTGCGTCACTGTTCCCAGCACAACAATCAATACAGCGTTTATTCCAGCGAGCACATTAAGGTCCCGTCATCCATCAGCTGCTGCCAGGCGTCGTGTTGCACGACGTAAATCGAAAGCAATCATTGACAATTGCATTGCAGCAAGAAGCCGGCGAGCTACAGACATTGTGTTCCACTGCGGGAGAACGTGAGCGTGATGTACGGAGATCACGTTGTGCACTCGTGACAGTGACTGTAGCTCACTATGCAGCAAGCAGAGCGACGTACGAACAGCCCTGTGCTCCTCTAAAGTCACCCAACTCACCCAACACACTCCCAACCCGGATCTATTGAGAGCTGTGTCTGTAGCACACATAGCAACAGCCGAGGAGGATTGAAAGCTTGCTCACGTTTGCCTCGTTTACTTATTCTTTGATGAAGTGTCAAAATCTAAATAGTTCATAAATGTGTGTGGGCTGCGTGACACTAAACATTTGATGAATTAAAGTAAGCTTTCAACCAAAAACATGTTCCGATTCCTGAGGTAGCGAATAAAACATTGAAGTATGTGTATGAAACATTGCATCTCTGTGTCAATAGTGTGTTAAGTGACTGTCGCAGCACGATAAACTAATTTCTGACAACAATAAAGATCCTGCACATCACATTTGAACACACGTTGGCTTTTTATTTCAGCAGCTCCCCCACGAGCCTGCACCAAAATATTCAAACCACCCCAGTCGTTATAAACCGACATCGTTAGCGCTGCAGAGGGGAGGACAGTCTGAGAATAGAATAAAAACAAAAAGATAAAAACTCCTCTCACTTGCTGACCTGCAGCATCACAAACGTCTCACTGCAAAGGAAACAGGTAGCACGCGTTAGCTTTAGCATCTTCTGAGAGAAAAACTAAAAAAAACGTTTCGTGTATTACAACTGATCAGAAAAAAAAAAGAAGCTCTGCATTAATTTTAGACGTACAAATTGTCATTAAAATAGCCAATTTGCATTTTGGGACGCCTAAGAAAGGCACAGTTAACAGATTAATATCTAAATGGGGTAAACAATTCATAAAAATATATAAAAGCAGTATCAAAAAAAAAAAAAGAAAGGCACCTCACCATCTGAAGGTGTTTAAAGTAAGTGCTTAGATAAAGGTGGGACATGACACATGCAAAATAAAAAAACAGAAATATCCAGCGAGGAGGCTGAACGACGAGCTTCAGACTGGCAGTGTCGTTTGTTATTGTGTTATTGCAGTGTCGTTTGTGTTATTGCAGTGTGGTTTGTGTTATTGTATTATTGCAGTGTGGCAGTGGTTCGTGCTGCACACGGCAGCTCGAGATGGTGACGTTAGACAGGCAGCAGTCCAAGTGGTTTTAAAACGGTCACATTGTAACGTGGTCACTGCACCTCGGCAGGTCAAGCGTTCATTCTGTCCCCTCTTTCAATTTGCATAAATAACTAACTTTGCTAAAGTCAAATGAAACTTTATAAAATCATCTTCGGATGGCGCAGTTCCAAAAGGTATTTCCTCGTTGGTGGGGCGAGGCCTCGGGCTCTGGGGGGGGGGGGGGGGGTTTGAGAGGCGCTCAGAGCTTCTTCAGTCGGCTGTACATGTCTCTCTTGCTGCGCTCCCCGGCCCAGGTGCGACTCTTGAGGCGAAAGGTCCTCAGGTCCTCCTTGAAGTCCTCGTGGTGCATGGGCCGGTAGGACTGAGGTTCACATTGTGACTGTGGAAGAGAAGGAGACGCGTTCAGAGCACCGACCAGGGTTTCACTCAGACCAACACCACGCAGGAGAACTGCTCACCAAGTGTTTGATGAGGAACGGCCACGAAATAACCACGTTACATGTGACAAAATCATCTCGAACAACAAACTCCCGTTACGAGTATTGTCTGAACTTGCAAGCGGAGAAGACATGCAAAGAAAAGGCTAGTAAGTGGACCTCGACGTGAGCTAATTTCAGTCAAAATACCAACAGAGCTGAACGGCTCTATTGAAGCCGTCGGCTCACAGAGGAACCTGAAGCCAAACCGACCTGGAAGTGAGGGAAGAAGTCTTTGTATCCGCCCTTGAGGATGTAGAGCTCGGGGTAGTGGAGGTGGGGATACTCGTTGGCGGCGCGGTCTCGCTCCCTGACGAAGCGGCTCATGCGAGGGCCGCGCTCCGACGAGAACTCGCAGTGGAAGATGATGAGGACGCGCTTGTCCGGGCAGGACGGGACGATGGGCGCTTTGAGGAGGAAGTCCTCCACCTGGTCCTCCTGGTGCAGGTTCAGGGCGCCCTGAGACCACAGAGAGGAACAAAACCACGTCATTCATAGAAGTACAGGAACTGACAGAGGCGTTCATGCAGAAACACAGTCAACTGAATACAGACAATCCTCCATCATTTAAAAAACAAATGCGTTCAAACGGAAATATTTTATTGCCGGCGCTGACTTCGTGTAAATGCTTTAAAAAAAACAAATCTGTTGGATTCTCTCTCACCTTGATGTGTCCCCCGTCAAACTCGTAGGGGTAGCGGCAGTCCATGACAATCACTTGCTCCACGAGATGATTGAACTGGCTGGACAGAGCTGCCACCATCTGAAAACACAACACAAATGTTTAACACGGCAGGAAGGCACGCCGCCCAAACACTCATCTCTGTTACGGCAGCTCACCGTGTCCGGGGTGATGTACTTGAGGTCTTGATGCTTGCCGTCCACTGTGGGGAGTACAAAAGGCTGCAAGAGGAAAAAGGAACTTGGATGAGAGGCGTAATATCAGTCGAGTTACCCGTGTGAGAATCAGCAGTGCCGTCCTGACCTTGGTGAAATCTCCTATCAGCTCGGTAGAACCGTCCTCGCCGTCCAGCAGCTTCTCGATGTCTGTCTGGCAGAAGGACTTGGACCTCTGGAGCAGAGAGCCGCCCTGCAAGGAAAGGAGAGGGAACCATTTCAGGAGGCAGTCGAGGAGAAACAGTCGATTTGAGATCGTCTGCAAAGCCAGCGGCAACAGGAACCACACTAATGTTCACAGGACAGATGAACTAACGAACAGGCGAAGGAGGGCGATACTCAAATGAAGGCCACCGCGTGGCATAAACCCCGACCCCTCACTACAGCGGGGAGGGCTCACCAGTCTTGGGGATTCAGGGTTCTGTTCCACGGTGGTGACCTGAGTTCCTGCCACGCTGCGCCGCCTCTTCACCCGGACCGGTGTGTTCTCGTCTCCGGAGCAGTCGGGGCGCTTGGCGCAGAGACGGGGCGGCAGAGGACTGGGCACGGAGGGGGAGCGGAACAGGCTGCGTGGCCGGCAGCGAATCACGGGCTGAGGGAGACGAAAACAAACCCGATCAATAACCCACACGTCCTCTGAGCTGAACACACATTTCAGCTTCTAGATTCACCCGACGTGAAACAGCACGGAGACAAACTTACAGAGTCTTCTCCTGGACTGTCGGTCACCAGCGGGGCAGTGAGCAGGCTGGCCATGCCCAGCGGCATCCCACAGTCGCTCTGCAGGCGCCGAGGAAACAAGTTAGTGAGCTGTGAGATAAAAGAGCGATGTTCTGAATGCTCCAGAGCAAAGCAGCGAGTCAGACAATCTGAACAGAAACCCATTTGGCCGACACATCATTTCCATCCATGTTGAGCGCGAGTGACCGGGCCTCACCTCCATGTTGTCATCCAGAGCGTCCAGGAAGCCGTCGTCCTCCTCGTCGTTCAGAGAGGACGTGGGGGAGGAACGCCTCAGGAACATGGGGCTGGAGTCAAAGAAGTCCAGCTGCTGGATCGGCGGGGGCGACGAAAACTGGAAGGACAGAAAAGACGAGGAGGCGCGTTAGAGTCTTTCCAGGAGCAGGCGTTCGAACGCTCGGTCATCACACGCTGACGTACCATGAGCGCCGGAGCGGAGCTGGGCCGGCGGGCCAACGCGTCCTCGGCCCGACTGCTGTTGAAGGAGCGCACGCGACACCGCGACACCGGCTTGGTTGGCTTCTTGAATTCAAAGCCCTCCTGAGAGGAAGAAAGAAACGCGTTGTGAAAGAGTGAACTCATGCTCAACCTTTACGGTGCAGTTTCACACCAAACCCGTTAACAGCTGAGAGGCTCCGACACACACAAATCAACATCACTCTGATAACTTCTAAGTGGTAGAATAGAATCCAAAGATTGGCCAAACTTCTAAGACAAATAATGCAATGACTTCGTCATGGCAGCAAATCAGTGTTCTGAGCATTTCACGAGTTCTACGGTTGCGACCGCATCTATGAAGCGTGTGCATCACGGACCTTCGGCATGTTTTCCTTGTTGTCGTGTTGAGAGGAGGAGGAGGCCGTCATCTGGGAGGGTTGTCGTCCGAATATTCCGTAGCGGTGGGAATCTGTTTCCTGTCCTTTCAGAGACGGGCTGTAACTCTGGAGCTGGAGCTGGGGGGGGGGGGGGGGGGGGGATCCAAGTCAGCAGACTGTAAACAAGCTGTGCTGTAGTAGGTTCACACTGGACTCTTTAAATATGTAAATCTGCCCTCAGGACAACTTCCCGTTACTCATCCCAACTGCCCTTAAGCCTCACAATAAAACAAACTGACTTTTAAAACTTCCTTCTGTGTGATTTATGAAAACTCCCCTCGAGGAATATTTTGACATGAGGATATTAGTGCTTTATAAACGGCCAAATTATCAGCATCAGCCAAATGTCCTTACCGGCAATGAGTTGATCCTTCTAATTGGCATCCTGCTGTAATAGGTAGAGGACAGAGGAAGCATTGTGGTGAATACAAACTCTTCTAGTTTGAGTTAGAGAGCAATAAAAACACCCGTTAATGATTTCAGGTTATTGACCATAAAGCAACTTACTCGTTGACCACTCTGCTCGACTGTTGAATGGCCTTTTCAAACCTGCAACAGAAAACGCAACAAACTGTTCAGAATTAGCTGAAAAGGTCAGTAATACAAAACAGATTAAAACTAATATAGTACAAGAAAGAAAGACAAGGCTGCACCCAACGATGAGTTGATCAATCATTCATTCTAAAATAGCTGCACGATCTCTCACAGCTCAATTGAATGCCTTCAAAACGTTGAAGTCAAAATTGTTGACAATAACTTTTCTGCCAAAGATCTTTATAATAAAACCTGCGGAGCAAAGAGGCAGCCAGGCCTTCACTGGCGGTCGAAGAACACCGTGTGCCATTAAACTCAGGAGAGAAAAGAATCTGCAGCTCTTTTGGGGAAGCGAGAGGAACGGTTGGACGAGAGGAAGTTGGTTGAATGCAAAGAGGCAAGAGGTGGTCTTTGCACTGGAGTAATGCCCACCTGTATGCTAAATGAGCGGCGAGCTCGGTGCGAGTGGGGGAGAAGTGATGCCGGGATCAGCTAATCTACCATATGCCTGCTGGAGCCAACGCCGCCAACCCCTTTTCTGCAAGAGCCTTTTGTTTGTGGAGGAGCGAGCGTGTCCCATTCAATGCAACCAGGAGAAGGGAGGGCAGCTGTTCTCCGGGGTGCCCTCATTTCTAAGGCCGGGACGCAGAAGAACCTCCAGCCCCCCTATTCATATTGATATAACAGTGCATAGGAAGAGTGTGCCAAAACCCAGAGGGGGTGCGCCATCATTAAACCCAAGCGTCCTCCCCCAACCTGGAAAACCTCCTAGCAACCGAGCCGGAGGTGAATGAGGTCTTGAGGACCAAATGCTGCTGTAAAGGAAGTCTCACATCAGACAGCGGCAGATGTCTGCAGAGACTCACCCAGCTCAGGGCTGAGAGGAAGGGGCCACCCAAGATTAGCAGACCGAGGGTACGCTGACAAACTGGTCAAGATAACGAGGTGGCCCTGCATGTCCCCGGCTAATGGAAAGCTTGTTGCCGGATCATTGCGATACATGTCTGTTCACTCATCATCTATTGTCAAAGGAGGCAACACAGCGATTGAGCCTACGGTTCACTGATGAACGCAGTGCAATATTTATTCTTTAGACATTTTCAAAATGACCAACTGGGCGTCTGTGGTGACATTCCTGGAGAAAGACTTATTATGGTTAGTTTCTATTGTGTACACGCAAAATAATGGAACTATGCACACGATTATGAAAACGTGAAGCTCACGCATCAACAAAAAGCACAAACGCATAGTTTTCACTCAAATACAAATCCCACTTTAAGGAAAGTTAAGATGACATGTCTTTATCAGTTCATCTTCTCAGTAAAAACAATAATGAGTGAAGCCGTCCTCTTTAAGCTAAAGGTAGAAACAATAACCCTACAGATGAGCAGTAGTGCTTGGCTCAGGGCGGAGGTGGTGTCTGGGTGAGCAGAGCCGCACAGCTCACGGGCCGATTGATGAGAACAGACATGACGAGGACAGTGCCACTTACGCGTCATCCAGTTCAACAGCACCCATGGGGCTGGGCAGGTCCATGCCGAGGCCTGGAGGAAGAGGTTTGTGTCCAGGTCAACATAAGCATCAGGTGGGAAACTGGCACCAACGGCAATTTGATTTTACACTTAAGACCCGGTGACACATCAGCGCTACAATCATTCCAAATGATATTCATATATTTAGTTAATCATGCAAATCCTCCTAATTGAGAAGTTGGGAACAAGGTTATGTTTTTAATTTTGCTTGAAAAATTAACTGAATAGTTGCAACTTCATTTTCTGTACTAAAAAACAAGCATTGAGCGTAATCACAGGACGCGACTATGACAGGAGGTGCAATAGATTTACAGTCAGCCCTTGGGCATCAGGTCTAACAGCATCAATCAGCACAGACAATAGATATTTAGGAGGACTCACCAGCATCAGATGACACGTCAGAAGCAAAGGAGGAAACCTTCTCAAGGGGTGCATGCTTTCTCCTTTTCGGAGTATCACACAGGCTGTGTGGGGAAAAGAACGAACATCAGTGATGTGGACATTAACCCAGACTGAGCAAGCTAGGACTACATTACGGTTCATCCAGGGCTTGAACAAAAACAAAAACGGCAGTAGATGAAATATGTAAAAATTAAAAAATATTACCTTCCGAGTCCAGCTAAGTTGTTCATGTCCAGAGCCAAATTGGTGACAGGGGACAGCACAGTGGCGGGTCCAGGGGAGAACAGGTCCCTGCAGTGCATGTTCTTTGTGCTCAACTCGGGCAGGCAGAGCGAGGAAAGGCCGGGGATCCCGTCGGGCCTGCTCTTCAAAACGGTCTTAACAGGACTGGTGCAGACAAAAACATCATCCGACTCCATCTTAAGCCGTCCAATTTGTTTCAAATCCAGCAGACGGTATTGCTCTGCCGAAGACTTAGTTTGAATTTCGGGTCTGGAGAGGAACAAATTAGCGAAAGACGGTCCAAAACGTCAAGCTAACCCGGACGCTAACCAGTTAGCTAGCAACAATTTACGAAAACATTTCCAAACATAGGATCCCAAACACCGGCTGGAAGTGACTCGGTGGTGAAATGTTGATTCGGTCCTGCAAACGACTAAAGCCACATAGCTGCTGCTGCTGCCGCTGCCGCTGCTGTTGTGCGTGTGTGTCAGAGGGCTGCAGCACAGCGAACTCCCTCTCTGACAGCCCCCTGGTTTCTGAGAAGAAGCAGAGTGCAGCGCCCCCGTTTTTATGTTCAAAATAGAAGCTCCGGAGCGGCAATCCCTCAGCCAATCAGCACTGTTGTTACATTCAGCGGACCAATCGGAGCGCAGTTGTCCTCGCACCGGAGGGGGAGAGGAAGGAGGACGTGACACAAACCTTTAACATTTTCATTTTTCTTCTCAGATATCTTTTGTTCTCGACTCTCAACTGTGGGCTCCATGTTTTCTGATCAATGGATCCATCAAATTAGAATATATATGTATATATTACTGATTAATATACCTGCTTTTTGGACATTAAATCAATTTTAATTTAGTAAATGTTCACTTGGCTTCTAATATTTGGAAAAAGATGAGTAGAACAGGACAGAGCTTTGCAAATATCTCTCTTAAGTTACAAAATGGCTGCATTTCAAGTCAAATAATGACATAAACACCACATATGGATAGATAGATAGATAGATAGATAGATAGATAGATAGATAGATAGATAGATAGATAGATAGATAGATAGATAGATAGATAGATAGATAGATAGATAAGATAGATCATACGCCTCCCACACAAAGTGACTCACTGACTTCCTTTTCGCTGTTTTCCTCCCTTTCCGTTGCACCAGAGCACACGTTCTTCTTCTCTCTTAAATCCTGTCAAACGTATGAATGTTTCTAACTTGGAGAGACAGAATGCACACAGAGAGAAGATGCATCAATTTCAAAAAATCACAAATATGTTTTTATTTAAAGAAGGAAACAATATTATCATCACTGCTTCTTCTGGTTTCCATTAATTCAAAGCAGGGGACATATGTTCATGAAAGGAAGCCAACAGAGTTTAGTTGCAGGGTACTTGTGGTTCTTTCTTTGCGTCTTGCTGCTGGTCTGTAATGTCTCAGACCTGGATGTCTTGCTGTGTCACTCCAGGTTTCCTCTTCAGGACTCCATTTTGAAAGGCGAGAGTAACAGGGCCAAAGCCATGTTTATGAAGTCGAACACTTTGCAGACAAACAGACACACACATGCCTGTAACTCGTTCAAGCAGACGGCTGAGTCAGTCCATCTGACACAGCCAGCCAGATGTTACCAGTCACATCACCTCAGAGGTTGATCAAGTGTTCATGTTTGTGCTTCTGCAACTCTGTTTCATTCACATTCTTCCACCAGGAGTCTCATGCAGTCCTGGTTGTATTCACAATGCTAAATGTGCAGTTATATATAATTCAGAATGTGATACCTTGTCATGCAGCCAGCACCCATTTCAGGACACCACCAGCGCTCCAGTGTTCCAACGGGAAGGACTTTCAGTATCACTGTGAGCGGGGGGGGGTGACCTTTGGCTCGTAGAGGAACCACCTTTCACTGCAGTCAACAGTCTTTGTCCGGATAAAGTATCTGCATGATTTGCATCACTGATGTAAATGAACTTTAATGAACTTTAATGAACCTGTACGAGCGCAGGCCTGGGACTCCGGGGGGGGGAGGGGGGGGGGGCAGACTCATCTCAAATAAAACCTCCCGACACCTCCTGTTCCCACCAAACCGGCACTGACGTCCCACTGCCGACCAATTTCCTCTTTACACGAGCTCCAACTGACACGGAGAACAAAGTGGCAAGATTCACAATCTGTTGTTTGATCACTGAATATCTCTTTCATGCACTTCAACAATCACATTATTCTAAATCGTGCGGTTCTTCATTCACTGACTCATTATTATGCTTTGTTATTCATAAAGGCCTTCTGGGCAAACTTTGTTTCATCTCTGCAAAAATATTTCACAACAAATAATCAGCAACAATTTTGATAATCGATGAATCATTTTTGACGTACAACGTGCTCCGTGGATGAAGTCTATTCCTGCAGCGTGTTATTGGTAGAGCTGATCTTATCCGTACTCATCTCACAGATAAACACACACTGTGTGGCTATCACACACACACACACACACACACACACACACACACACACTGTGTGGCTATCACACACACACACACACACACACACACACACACACACTGTGTGGCTATCACACACACACACACACACACACACACACACACACACACACACACACACCGTGTGGCTATCACACACACACACACACACACACACACACACACACACACACACACACACACACACACACACACACACACACACACTGTGTGGCTATCACACACACACACACACACACACACACACACACACACACACACACACCGTGTGGCTGTCTGCCGGCAGTTTGTTGTGTTGGATTGTAACCTGTAGTTAGGACTCATAATGGATTCTTCCTCACCGATGACCTCATACTCAACAACCTGAGCTGCTTTCAAACCTCCATTTACAGCTGAGAGTAGCTGCAACACACACACACGCACACACACACACACACAGACACACACACACACACAGACACACAGAGACACACACACACACACACACACACACACACAGAGACACACACACACACACACACAGACACACACACAGAGACACACACACACACACACACACACACACACACACACACAGACACACAGAGACACACACACACACACACACACACAGAGACACACACACACACACACACAGAGACACACACACACACACACACACACACACACACACACACACACAGAGACACACACACACACACACACACACACACACACACACACAGAGACACACACACACACACACACACATACACACACACACACACACACACACACACACACACACACACACACACACACACACACACACAGACACACAGAGACACACACACACACACACACACACAGAGACACACACACACACACACAGAGACACACACACACACACACACAGACACACACACACACACACACACAGACACACACACAGAGACACACACACACACACACACACCCACACAAAGTAAAGACGTATTATCAGCTAAATGTACTCAAATGCTCAAACAAGCACATACTTGTGTTCGTTGGAGGTGCAGAGTGATCCACACAGTGTCTATCTCTTCGTTATTTCCACGCCTGTGTAGCCCACGAGTCCTTTCTCCACTCAATACAAGTACAAACAAACCTCTGCTGATTCACTCAACGGTCAAAGTTTGACCCACAATCATTAATTGAAGCCCTCTGACCCCTCGAGGGTCAAGGGAGTAAATAAATACTCATCGAAGAGGAAGCCCAGATGAAAGCTCCAGAGGAAGAAGAACAGCAACGACATCAAACGTACTCCAACACAAATCACTCTGTAGTCGAAACGAAGACGTTTCAATCCAGAGATAGAGGAAGTTAGTTTCACTTCAACCAGCGTGCTGTTTCTATTTATGTTTGTGTACATTCAATGTGGGAATGAGTCTGCTCGGCTTTGTATTATTATTATGGACAGAGCCATGCTCAGTGTTTTCTCCTTGCTTCTGGCCTTTTTGCTAAGCTAAGCTAAGCTAAGCTAATCGCCTGCTGCTATAGCTTTAACTTAAAGACGTGAGTGGTTTCGATCTTCTCATCTAACTCTCGGCGAGAAGGAGAATCACGTTTTTTCACACTGTTCAATGAAAACACTGCCGTACTGCCCCAGCTGTTTCAGCCCCTTATCAAGGGATTCTAGTTTCCGGCCGGCAGACTTCTCTGATAAGAGACTTCTGAAGATAAGCACGAGCAAACTGAGCCCGTGCAGATATGTTGCCAAACATTGTGTTTGTTGTCAGTAGAGTCAACCAAAGGAGGGCCAACACCCAATGTAGCGTTATCAGCTGGATCTCATCAAGTCTGCTGATACGTTCTAGTTTGGATGAAGTGTCTGACTTTAATTCCAGGTTTTGTTTTGGGTGCTTGTCCAGATTTAGACGGGAAATACATGACTTAACTGAGCTTTGTTAAGGAGGAGCCATGGGTGAAATGTTGCATATTCTTCAGCAGTTTAATATGCAACCAGACGTCTCTTGCTCCATGTCTCCACAAAGAGAAATGAAGGCATGTTTGCATGGAGCCGCTCAGTCCTCCCTGGTGTTGGTCCACCATTGTTCCCTCTCATTGTCCCCATTAGTGTCCATGCAGACTCTCCCCCTCCACCGGTCACCACTTACTCCCCCACAGACCTCCAGGCTCAGGTCGGGGAAGCAGACATCTGCCGGCGGAGGAGGCCGGCCGCCGACAGATGGACAGCCGCACCGAGGGAGAAGGCTCCAGCCTCTGGCCAGGAATTCTGGAGGGAAAGGAAGACAAAAGACGAGGAGGGGACGAAGACGGGAGGCTGTGCTGGATGCATGTGGGGGTTAAAGAAAGGGAGGAGGAGGAGGAGGAGGAGGAGGAGGAGGAGAGTTCAGAGGCTGAGCACATGTTCATGTGATCACACTCACAAACTCTGACTTCACAATGCAGGACTTGGAGTACTTTCTTCACAGTGTGGTATTCGTACTTTTACTTCAGTAAGCATCTGAGTACTTCCATCACTGCAGTACCCATGTTTTAGTTTGGGACAATAACCCAACCCATTGGTTCTGGTCAAGTTGACCCAGTTTCTATAGAGGAGCAGTACAAAACGATGAAGATATAAATATGATTATAAATAAATACGGACTCTTAATACTGTGGATACTGACATCTCATAGAAGCTGAATGTGTACATTCTAGAATACAACTCGCATAGAAAACTGAAGCAAATACATTAAATATAGAAATATAGAACCGTATCAGATACAGCTGTTTGAAGACACGCCTCTTGAGGCAGGTTTGAGGTGAAGTTGACTTGACTTTGATTTGCGAGATCACAGCGATTGAAGCGAGACAGGTTGTTGAGTTGTCTCGTCTCGTCCTCATGCGTCTCCGCTCGCTCTGCAGTCAACGTCCACATGAGACAGCAGGCCGTCAGTGCGTCTGTGTTGAGCGGCTGTTATAGAGGTTCAGTGTCCGTCTGTTGATTCCTGCTGCAGCACACAGCAGAAGCAGCCTCAGTGTGTGAATACACTGAGCTGTGAGAGCCTTTCGTGATCTCAGTCTGCAGCTCTGTGTGTCGGGGCTCAAACTGAAGGGCGAATGAACTTCGTCACGTCATGAGTCACCGCCTCATGATCAGCACACGCTACATGCATCCGTTGGACTGTGTTGAGATTCACGGCAAATAACTGTGATATGAACTCTTTCTTTCACATTCCAACAACAGAACACACTCAATATATTTGACACCCTTTTTAGCATTCCCAGCACATTCTAATGTCATCATGAGAGCTTATGAATATGACGACATTATCAAGTGTTACTGTATCTGACGTTGTAGCGCCTCTAAACGGCGTAATGAAGTATGACACAACCATCATATTTATATGAACAAACGTGAAGAAAGTGTGTTTAAAAAGTCAGATTCTGGTTTTAAAATGTTTCAACTGTCAAATCAAATCATCTGTTTTTGTTCTTGATCTTGAAAATAGTGAATTCTTAACTCAAGGTCCTCTTACTGGGTTTTCTTCCAGAGCTTTCAGCAGAATCTCAAGTGTTGGTTGGACTTTGCTCTTGTACAGCGTGTGCGATCGATGTTTCAACAACATCAACACCATTTCTGTTGAACACTTCTGGTCACATGTCCTCACTGCGTCACGTCTCCTGTAGTTAGTAGATATCTCAGTTATCACTCTCCATCTTCATATATGTTCACACACTGTTGCACTCTTTCATGGCTGGATTATATTTAGATATATTTATATTTATTGTATTAGATTTATTACCATGAAAGAGTTGTAGCTTGGATATCAAACTGTTTGGTTGAACTTGTATGTTCGTGACTTGAGGAATCTTTAGGATGTTAGAGTCAGAATGCTTTGTTGAAGATGAAGACGTCCTGGTTGTACAGCTTTCTTGTCACATGTAGAAAACATGCACTAAAACGAATGAACTAATAATAATAATATCCAGTGAGATTAGTCTGACGTTTTATTTGAAAGAAACTTGAAAGTTTTCAGGAACATGTAATGTTTTCTAAGGTTTTTCAGACTTAGTTCATATTTAGTTTGATGTTTGCAGTTTGACGTGTGATGCACTGACGTTAACTCGTTCATTCACTCGATCAATCCGCTGCTCGTTGTACGTTAACAGCTGTGTGTCTCCGTTTTACTGACAGAAAGTTATTATCTCAGTCACACTTCCCCTTTATCTGACTGCTCATAAGAGTGATGGGCACACGTGTGTGTGTGTGTGTGTGTGTGTGCGTGTGTGTGTGTGTGTGTGTGCGTGCGTGTGTGTGTGTGTGTGTGTGCATGTGTGTGTGTGTGTGTGTGCGTGTGTGTGTGTGTGTGTGTGTGCGTGTGTTTGTGTGTGTGTGTGTGTGTGTGTGTGCGTGCGTGTGTGTGTGTGTGCGTGTGTGTGTGTGTGCGTGTGTTTGTGTGTGTGTGCGTGCGTGCGTGTGTGTGTGTGCGCGTGCGTGTGCGTGTGTGTGTGTGCGTGCGTGTGTCTGTGTGTGTGTGTGTGTGTGTGTGTGTGCGTGTGTGTGTCTGTGTGTGTGTGTGTGTGCGTGTGTTTGTGTGTGTGTGTGTGCGTGCGTGTGTTTGTGTGTGTGTGTGCGCGCGTGCGTGCGTGTGCGTGCGTGCGTGTGTGCGTGCGCGTGCGTGCGTGTGCGTGTGTTACATACATCTTGCATGTTGCAGGCAGCAGCTGGCAGCGGTTGGGCCGCCCATCTGTCGGAGGCTGAGCTGCGGATCACACTGAGAGTTATTAATTAAGTTATTAAACATGGATGAGGTCAGGGATTAAAAGTTAATAAATTCAACAAGTATCAAAGGTGACGTTATTAAATGTTCATAAACTCAACAATTAGCAGCCCTTGAATATAAGGTCCCATCTGATTGATTCTTTATTAATGCTGGATTATTGGGGCAGAGGACAGGCAGCGATCATGTGATGCTTCACAGGAGTCCCTCAGCGGAGCAGTTCAGTCAGAGCACGTTTCCTCAGGGCGTGAAGATGAACTCATTCAGTTCACTTCGAGATGATAAAACATGACCTCGTCATCAGATGTCACAGTCAGCATGGCCTCATTGTGCTTTCAGCATCGAGATGAGATCTAAAAACATCCCACATGTTGAGTGTCTCTTTATCTCACATGTCTGCGTCAAAGTGGAACTCTGTGAGTTTGTCTCATGCAGCATGAAGGTGTTGTTCTGTGATTGAGTGAACAGATGTAAGATATGTGCAGATACAGCGACAGGGCCGGCTCCGACTGGAAGACTTCATTTCACTGAAGCTCGCCGCTGTAATCAGTCATTATTGAAAGTCATATTTTAACAAAGGAAAAATGTATTAGGAAGTTTGAAAGCGGATTTTCAAAACATCTACACAAAGCAAAGGAAACGCCTTTTGATGTTTGATCTTCTCCGACACTCGTTCATCCATTTCACGGACGATTCAGTCCAAACACGTGACACAGCGCGTGACACAGCTGCCAGAGGGGCTTCACACACTGTGTGTTTGTAGCGTGGTGCCACCTGCTGGTGATTTGTGGAACTGCAGGATGGGTACGCTCAAAATGAGGACTACAAGCTAAATCCTGGACTACAACAATGGTGATGCTTTTTTTGCTGAAGGAGGTAAGATCCCCTTCCAGAGGAGTCTTGAAGGATTACACAGATGTTTAGAGATGATTATGTGTTTATGAATCAACAGCAAGAGGCTCATAGGTCCGTTACATCATTCTTATGAATCATAATGAATTCATACAAATCTAAGACATTTTGACATTTCTGGTCAAGTTTCCTTGACTAGAATACGCCCACATGAAATAATGTGCAGTTATGATGGGAAACAGGTGATAAAGCGTTGAGGATATACAGCAGCATGCAGCATCAAGCAGGTCAGTGTGGAAATACACAACGATCAACAAATGACATATTAAAGATTGAACAGCTTTTGTTTTTACACATCATCTGTCAATGTCAACATGAATCCTACGTGCTGTACAATATATCTGTACATGTACTCACTCAGTGCACGTACATTCATTCCTTTGCACTATTTGCATTGTTTCATTTATATTCTATTGCTGGTCCTGGTGCGTTTTAAGTTTGTTTATGTTTACTACCTGTGCACATCCGGTCCGGTCTATTCTTTACCTTTGTATGTCCGGCTCTGTCAAACGTGTCCCTCGAGTTATTTCTACCTCTGTGCGAATAGAAGCTCTGCTTCATGTTGTTCTGCATAGTGACCACATGGGGCTCGCTCCTCAGCTGCTCTCATTCATACTGACAAAGGTTTTACATAAGATAAGATAAGATAAGATAAGATAAGATAATCCTTTATTAGTCCCTCAGTGGGGACATCCTTTTGACAGCAGATTTCCTGACTTGTCAAAGCAGGAAAAGCAGGGATGTGACCTGCTGACCATCTGTTGTATCACATTCACTCCAGAGACATCGACTGATATCTTGATATTTATTCAATCGTGTGTAATCTGTGTGTTTGTGCATATTGGTCCTTTTTTCTATCACATTTTGTTTTCTACTTTGACTTATTTTCAGCTGTTTACTTGTTTTTAAAATAGAATAAGTTCTATATCAATTTACTTTATTATCATCATCATTTTGGTGGATTAAAATAATATGTGAGTATCTCTGGATTAAGACATAATGTGACTTATTGCTTGTTCAGGTTTTTGCTCACTTGAAGCGCCTCTACCTCTCCCGTCCACCAGATGTCCCCAGATGTTCATCAGACCTGCGGTCTACCTGTCAGCATGTGTGTGTGCGTGTGTGTGTGTATGTGCGTGTGTGTGTGCGTGTGTGAGTGTGTGTGAGTGTGTGTGTGTGCGTGTGCGTGTGTGAGTGTGTGTGAGTGTGTGTGTGCGCGTGTGTGTCTGTGTGTGTGTGTGTGTGCGTCTGTGTGTGTGTCTGTGTGTCTCTGTGTGTCTCTCTGTGTGCGTGTGTGTGTGTGTATGTGTGAGTGTGTGTGTGCGCGTGTGTGTCTGTGTGTGTGTGCGTGTGTGAGTGTGTGTGAGTGTGTGTGTGTGCGTGTGTGTGTGCGTGTGTGAGTGTGTGTGAGTGTGTGTGTGTGCGCGTGTGTGTCTGTGTGTGTGTGTGTGTGCGTCTGTGTGTGTGTCTGTGTGTCTCTGTGTGTCTCTCTGTGTGCGTGTGTGTGTGTGTATGTGCGTGTGTGCGTGTGCGTGTGTGTGAGTGTGTGTGTGCGCGTGTGTGTCTGTGTGTGTGTGTGTGTGTGCGTCTGTGTGTGTGCGCGTGTGTGTCTGTGTGTGTGTGTGTGTGTGTGCGTGTGTGTGTGTGTATGTGTGTGTGTCTGTGTGTGTGTGTGTGTATGTGTGTGCGCGTGTGTGTGTGTGTCTGTGTGTGTGTGTGTCTGTGTGCGTGTGTGTGTGTCTGTGTGTGTGTGTGTCTGTGTGCGTGTGCGTGTGTGTGTGTGTGTGTGTGTGTGTGTCTGTGTGCGTGTGTGTGTGTGTGTGTGTGTGTCTGTGTGTGTATGTGTGTGTGTGTGTGTGTCTGTGTGTGTATGTGTGTGTGTGTGTGTGTGTCTGTGTGTGTCTGTGTGCGTGTGTGTGTGTGCGTGTGTGTGTGTGTCTGTGTGCGTGTGTGTGTGTGTGTGTGTGTGTGCGTGTGTGTGTGTGTGTGTGTGCGTGCGTGTGTGTGTGTGTGTGTGTGTGTGCGTGCGTGTGTGTGTGTGTCTGTGTGTGTGTGTGTGTGTGTGTGCGTGTGTGTGTGTGTGTGTGTGTGTGTGTGTGTGTGTGTGCGTGTGTGTGTTTGTTCTTGTATCCCGGTGGGGACTTTGACCTGACTGCACACTGACCCATGGGGACTCGTGTCACCGTGGGGACAAAAACGGAGGTCCCCACCGGCAAACCCCTCCTACAAGCTTCAGAACAGTGTCTAGACACCCCCCCTGCTGTTTTCTCAAAAGTCCCCTGGGGGTCATTTTCATGACAAAAATCTGTGTGTGTGTGTATGGATGCTCCCCTAGTGTATACACAGAATATTGCAGTCCCCATGAGGTAGGCTGTTCTGGAAGTGTGCATCGCTGTTTGTCCACTCTCTATTGCCCCCTATTGGTCAAAAGTAGTATTAAAGTTTGGGAATACACTTTAAATGTTGTGTCTTTTTGACCAAAGATAAGCATGAATGAAATGCTACATTTGATAAAAAATAAACGTATGTATAAATAAATAAATACACAAATACATAATATTAATATTATTTATATTGCTATAGTTTTTTTTAATTTGCATGAAAACAACGATAACCATAATGTATATTGTCTGTATATCTGTCATGTAAAATGCCTGTTTTAAGTTTCTTCTATACAATTTTAATGATATTTTACCATAATTCATTATCTCATCATTAATATTATTGACAATAATAATAACAACAATTATAATAATAGTCTGTATTTGATTTATTTTGCCATGTCAGAGGTGTAAGATCAATAAGGTCTTGTTTTGTTGCACTGCTTTTTTAAAGCTAACTTTTAAACAGTGCTCACTGTTCAATGACAACGATATTGATGATAACAGACAAATGCAGGTTTAGAGTTGTATCCATAAACATAAAATAGGAGTAGAAAAGACATTTTCCTTTAAATCAATATAGCAGGATGGTTTGAGGGGCGGCCATTTTCATGTGTACACTTACTATTGCGATCGTTATATTAGGCTAATCTCCGTGTAAACTACATATGGCAAGTTGCGGACTCACTAAGGAGAGGTTTTGCTGTAATGACTGAAAAGACAAGGGGAGTAGTAACATCACAAAGCATAGAGAGTCACAACTTAATGCTTCATCCACACACTCTTGTACAGCGTGGGAAAGCACATTGATATAGCCAGATGCCGTTCTTGAAGTCGGAGAAAAATAAGTCCCATTACTCCCATTATTCATTCACTTGTTGGCGTGTGTGTGGGCCGGTGTCAGCAATGTCTTGCTCCTTATTCCTATTCATGTTTTATGATTTTGGACTCTACAAAATGAATTGAATTATTTATTTATTATATCTTTAAGCATGTTATAGCATTCTGTGTCAGTTTTTGATTTGATTGTTCTATTATTATACTATTCAAATGCTATGCATCTTCTATAGTAGGTCTATAATACTCCAACTGAAACAGTATAGGGTTAAGGTGGTGTGCTTGTATATTTACCCATAGTGTTAATACTTAAAGTGTTTTCCTGTTATTTGTAGCCTATAGTATCACCCTAAAACATATTTTACTGTACGATGCCTTCAGCCTGAAATCAACAGGGTGTGAGCTATTTATTCAGGTTTTAGGAGCAGCATATCAGACAGGACATATTACGCAGCAGGATAAAGAGTCGTGAATTTCTACATTGAATAAAATATACTAGGATAGTTTGGGTTTGGTTGTCCTCCTCCAAGGATATTTGAAGAGTTTTGACTTAAAGTATGCAATTTGACATCATTTTGGACCACTATTACGACCATATAACGCTGCAAAAGCTAAGAGATAAACTTTCTGTATAGGGAGTTAGGGCGAGGGACTGTTAGACCCAGCGATGCTGCTGTGAAGCATTTAAGCATAGTGGAATTAGCAAGCTAGCTAGCTAGCCAGTTGTCTAGTTTGCTAGCCAGCTTGCTAATTTAACAATGCTTGAATGCTTCCCTATTTACAGAAAATTAGCCACCCAAGTTGCTACTCATCTGGCTGGTGCTCAAAGTGGGCCCTTCTACATTTCACTCTTTGGTGTACCATGATTTAGTTCTCACAAGCAGCTGCGAGCTCATAATGCTTTTCTGACCTCTTCATATCAGTTTCTCTGGATGACTCATGATGGCAATTCATAACAGTGCAGCGCCAGTGTTTTTGCACCGTGCTTAAGTATGCTTAGTATGATTTTACAGGGCAAACATTTCCAGAGGAAACAAAAGGTCAGACAAAGCCTGTGATACATGTAAATAATGGAATAACTCCCTACCTAGCTCAGTAGCTAGCCATCTGCCTCTGGAGCTAAGTCTGCTCTCTTCCAAGCAAGCTGCAACAACACTTAGCCACACAGACGTGCGTTGTCATTATAACAACTAACTCTACAATAGACCACGGAAAACCGTATAATGTATTTCTATGGTGGCACCCCTTGTAGCTAGCAAAACTCATTGTAAGTTGTTTTGTAACAACTAGCTATATGGTGGCTACAGGCCTCATTTTTTAACTCTTACTTTGAATATTCCCATGGTGACCTTCTGATCTAATGCATGGAATCTGAGGATAAAACTCTCTTGCGCACAACACTATATATATATACTATAGGAAGAACGGGTCATTATTTCAAGGGAACTCACATTTGTGCAACTTTAGTAAGTTAAGCCGACACACTGCAACCTGTTGTCAAGCAACAAAAGTTGCAGTTAGCTTAGCTAGCTTACCATCATACGTTTGATACCCTGCAGCTTGACCCGCAACGTTACCATAGCAAATATTTAGTTTAGACATGAATCCTTATCAGCCTAGTCAGCCTTAGGGGTCCCGGGACACTTTGAGCAACGTTGCATTGGGGGTAAGGATAAAAACCCTGACTTTTTGTCCCGCCCTTCCGGACGGAAGGAGCGCCGCTAAAAATGTAGTATGTAGTATGTTCTCTAGTCTAAAGTGGGCAAGCGGCGTTCCCTTGGGACCTCCGGTTGCCGAGTTACGATTTTCCAAAGTTCTGTACAGTTTCCCGTAGTGATTTATGGCATTTTGCATTCATTTGGCTTAAATAGACGTTCAGTTAATACCCCCTAGAAAGCAATGGGCTAGCATGCTGACAATTTCACAGTAATTCAATCTTTCCACATAGATTGAGTGGTATGAAAATCAATGGGAAATTCCATACACTTTTCCTGTAGTAATTTATGGCATTTTGACTTTATCTTGACTTTATATGGCCTAATTTCCCCAGAAAAGAATGGGCTAGGAGGCTGACATTTTCACAGAAATTCAAGCTTTGCCCATTCATTCAATGGTATGAAAATCAATGGGAAATTCCAAACACTTTCTCCATAGTGATCTATGGATGTTTGACCTAAGTCGGCCTAAATTCGCATAGAAAACAAGGGGCTAGGACCCTGAAATTTTCACAGCCAGTCGACCTTTGGCCAAAGCCCACGTGGTATGAAAATCAAGTGGAAATTCCAAACACTTTCTCCATAGTGATCTATGGATTTTCTACCTAAGTCGGCCTAAATTTGCATAGAAAACAAGGGGCTAGGACCCTGAAATTTTCACAGCCCGTCGACCTTTGGCCAAAGCCCACGTGGTATGAAAATCAAGTGGAAATTCCAAACACTTTCTCCATAGTGATCTATGGATTTTCTACCTAAGTCGGCCTAAATTCGCATAGAAAACAAGGGGCTAGGACCCTGAAATTTTCACAGCCAGTCGACCTTTGGCCAAAGCCCACGTGGTATGAAAATCAAGTGGAAATTCCAAACACTTTCTCCATAGTGATCTATGGATGTTTTACCTAAGTCGGCCTAAATTCGCATAGAAAACAACGGGCTAGGACCCTGAAATTTTCACAGCCAGTCGACCTTTGGCCAAAGACCACGTGGTATGAAAATCAAGTGGAAATTCCAAACACTTTCTCCATAGTGATCTATGGATTTTTGACCTAAGTCGGCCTAAATTCGCATAGAAAACAACGGGCTAGGACCCTGAAATTTTCACAGCCAGTCGACCTTTGCCCACAGATTAAATGGTGCGAATATCAATTGGAAATGGACTGTTTATTTCACCCAACAGAAAGGATTCGAACCAAATGACACTTATCTTCACCAGTCTTTTCTCTAACTTTTTATACTTTAAAACGGGGTAGAGTTTTGAATCCTTTTCTCCTTCAAAGAGGGGCTCGTCACCATTACATACCTATAATCTGGACGTCGTAACTGCAAGTTAAGGTCCCCAAAAACAGCCACAAAGGCTTAATTGGGGCCTTATTCCCTTATATTAGTGGATTTTTTGACATATGCAAGAATGGCCATAACTTCTCAAATATGGATCCCAGAACCCACATATTGTGGACAGACATTGTGGACTAGGCCTACAATATGATCACCTGAATAAAATCCCTCTAATTATCTAGAGAAGACTTTTGCCTGTATCAAACTCAGACTTCAGCATGGGGTACATGTCCTTAAGCTGTACACCCTGTTGTACTCTTGGTGAGATTAGACCAAATTTTACTTCTGAAGATGTCAGAGCCCTGCTTTTTTAATATGTTGTAGACAGGCCCCAATGAGGCACATTCAAGTTGGATGGTACTCCCAAGCACTTAGCATGCCTGCGCGGGAGGAGGGAGAATTGGCCTACATTTGAATGGGGGATTTTGCCAGGATAAAATGAATGGAAAGTGATGACCAACTGGCCCATCCTTCAAATAGGCATAACTTCTCACAACATGGTTGAATTTGATGGGAAATTGCTTGGCAACATTCCCCTTGATGACGTGAATAGGAAAATATTGCGGAAAAATCTGCAGACCCTCTGGAAAGCTATCTCCTGTTAGCAGCATGCTAATGACTTGAATCTAATTGTACCTTGAAGAGGGTCCTCTTGTGTCCATCATATGTGAACTTTAGAATAAAAAGCCATTTACAAGTGTTTTTATTGCACCCAACAGAAACATGAAAAATGTTTTTCCAGAGTGTGGGGCCCAGACTGGAAAGGCCTAGTAACCCTTAGTTACCAGCTAGGCTCTGTGAACAACCAGAGGGCCACTTTCAACATAGGGTGCCCAGGCTCATGGGGGGTTAGCAGAAGGGCAGAGGGGGAGGACAGGTCAGAAATAGTGGGCCAGTAAACTAAATGGGCTTTAATACCTGACCCACCATAGCTAGGATGAGAAGAAGTTGAGATAGGTGTCCATTGTGGGTAGGGCATGGTGCAGTGAGATGGCAAACAGTAATAGAGAATCATTCAGCAGGGCCCAGTGTGTCTCTGTGGCAAACAGAGCCAATGGAGGGGACTCATTATGGGGAAATGGGGCCAGATGCATCTCTGCTTCATGCAGCTAACGGAGGTGAACTGCACAAAGAATGTTATAAGGAGATGCTGAAGCAAAGGCTAAGAAAACCATTGATCCAGCATCCAGATGTACTGTGGAAAGTAAGAAATGGCAATGATCCGTTTCTAGAAACACGGCTAATGTTGTTGACACAAGCATGTGCTAGCATTAGCTTTCCAGTTAACAGCGTCACACCAGGAAGAAAAAGAGGTCATAGTGGAGGACTGATTGTTACTGGATAGAAGTGTTAGCACTGGTAGTCGTGTTAGCACTGGTAGTCTCGTTAGCAGAGCAACTAGAACAGCCAAAAGAAGAAGCAGAAATGCTAACAGCATCAGAATGAGTAGGGCCTGGGCTTCCTAAAGGTAATTGGGCAAAACCAGAATGTATAGCCAGTAGGACCAGTCCAGAGCAGCTGCCTGAGGCATGATGGGCTTTAACTCTGAAGCTAGCAGCATATTGATGACAGTAATGCTAGGCTAGGCTCAATGTATGTATGGACACAAATACCTCCAGAGAAAGACTCTGAGGGGCTCACGGTTAGCTGAAACAATGTTTCTGTCATCCCAGAATGGAAAAAACAGCACTATGATTTATTTATGTATCTATTCATTTCAAGCATTGTCTTACAGGTTTTTTTCCCCACACTTTTCCATGCCTTTTCCGTCTCCAGGACATTACATGCATTTATATGCAAGAGCATCTGTATAATACATTAGACTATCAATAAAAGTTTCCTGCATTTGTCATAATTGCAATTTGAATATACATCATGTAAAACCTTGATAAAAACTACCTAGAACTAAAACAAATAGGATTTCAGCCCCTCCCCACTCTGTACCTTTATTCTTCACTATGAAATAATAATGATGAGAGCCCTTAAGAAATCTATTTTTTGTATTCTTGTGTGAGTACTATACTTTTGAATACTATTTCGCATCGTAAATTCATAATATGTTAGTTAAATACACATATAAATACTTCTGTTGAATACAATGGCTTGTAAATAGTTGTAGTTTCTATTTTATGAATATCAATGTTTGTATAATTTTTTAATAGTTCAAAAATGCTTCTATTACTTAACTTCATTAGAAATGCTTGTTTCATTTCAATGTCCTTTTTTAATAAAAAAATTTTTTGACATACTTTATACTAAATTCTAGTTGAGTAATAAAGTCTCGACTTAAGCAGGTATTTTATGTAATCCTTCCGTTTTAGTAATTACTATTACCTGTCTAAGTTATTAACAAAGGCTGCAGACCAGGCCGAGCCTCAGAGCTCCCTCATGCTGATCGTGACCGAAGGAGTGGGGGATGGGTGAGGTTACGGTGGGGACAGTCAATGTCATGTTCTGTGTAAAGTACCTTAAGTTTCATTTCTGACATTACACAAAACCTGACGTTTACCGTCATCATGGGGACCATGGCGTGGCCCCTCCCCCATCAGTGCATGTGCCCGTGGAGAGGTGACTCACTGCCTCAGACTGTCGAGCGGCTCCACACACATGTAACTTGACGGGCTAGATGTGGATCCTGGATGGAAATGGTAAGTTTTTAATTATTGTCCTAGCTCCTAATGTTGGTACATGTACTGTCATATAAAAAGAGCTGTTGCAATGTGCTGGAACTTAACCGAGATGGACAGCTAATGTTAGCTAACACTAAGCTAACATGTGCAGCTAACAGAGCTGTGAGTGCAGCTGGGCGTGGATAAAGGTGGAGGTGGGCCTGGATAAAGGTGGAGGTCTAAACAGACGTGAGTGCAGCTTCCTGCTGTCACAGTGTTTTAAACACATTGATATTCAGGGTATGCTAAATGTAGCCTCTGCTCCAAGGAGATGAAGTAAAGCAACAAGGGCTCACATGTCCTCTCATCACACTGTTCACTGTTTCGGGCTTGTCACCTTTTTCACTCCTCATGAGTTTGCAGGTATGCGATCTGAGACCAGCCTACCGTTAACGGAAGGCTGGACAACTAATTACAGTTAACTACAAATGGATAATTTACACATCGTGGGGCTTTTTTTACAGTCACAAATTGATATTTAGATATTTTTTAGAATTTATATTTTATCATCATTATCTTTTCCCACAGAACGTGAAAGTTATGCTCAGCAAAGTGACGTATTTGACATATTGAGTCAAGGTTAACTTTAAAAAAAGTATTTCTTCACATGTAAGCAGATATTGTAATTCAAATCACCATGGGTATTGAAGTAGAATATTTAGCCTCATACTTTCAGAAATAAGTAGATCTTACTATAATGCAGCCTATAAGACCAGACCAAATTACTTTTAATTTCAGTCAAAATGTAATAATAGCAGCTCAGGTGACAATTTTAATTACACCAAATTCTACCACTGCAGCTTGAAATACAGAGTACTGTAACATGACTGAGCGTGTCCCTTGCGCTTTCAGGAGGATGGAGCATTTTTTTCATCCACTGGTGGCAGCTCTGAATGCACAGGTGAGAGAGGGGAGAGACCATGAGATGGTTTTATATTGAGGTTTGTAGAAAGTCTTTTGTAATAGTGGAGAATATTATACTGAATACTTCAGGGAGTCTATTGGTTTCAATCCCAAACTGATCATACTCTCAGGGTTTAAATCATATAACTATTTAAAAATAGTCCAGACGCAAATGAAACACATTTTGACCCATCAAAGATCATGTTGAAGTTATTAGTTAATCGTAAACCATATTAACATTTCTATCCTCTGTAATATATTTGCAGGCGCTGATGTGACAGATGGCTTTAACCCTGAACAGACCAACGAGGTAGGATATGTCATCTTCTTTGGGTTCTTAATTGACAGTTAACCTGCTCGACTGTGAATGTCGAACAGAAATCAAGACAATGCTCGAGTAATTCATTTCTTACAGACTACAGCTAGTTAATCACACATATTAGACTTCCATTATTACTACAGTGTTTCCCACAGGGAGAAATTAAATTGTTTGCACTGCAGCCACTTATTCATAATGTCTGATGAAATATAAGTTGTAGTATTTGTTGTTCGGTTGTGTATTATTTTATTTATGTAAAACAGTGTAGACTGATAGATAGACTGATAGGTAGGCAGACTGATAGGTAGGCAGACTGATAGGTAGGTAGACTGATAGGTAGGCAGACTGATAGGTAGGTAGACTGATAGGTAGGCAGACTGATAGGTAGGCAGACTGATAGGTAGGCAGACTGATAGGTAGGTAGACTGATAGGTAGGCAGACTGATAGGTAGGCAGACTGATAGGTAGGCAGACTGGTAGGTTGGGAGCCTGTCTAAACATTACAAAAAAATGATTTGTTTTTCAGGAAGAACACCAGCGGTCCAGTGACAGTGACAATACCGATATTCTTGACCCCACTCCAGCTGATGTCGATGAGGACACAAGTGTTCCAGAGCTCATGAGAACCGACAGCGTAGTTGTAAGTTTATTTGCAAAACTTCACATTCTAACATGAAAAGGGCCAAAGCACAACTCTTTTGAGCTAACGTCTCAAATAAAGGCACAGAAAAATAAACCTAAGAGCCCAGTATGATCAGAATCCTAACACATGAATTCACTGACCAACAATGACGTTAACAGAGAGGAATAGAGCTGAAACAAGTGGATTAATAACCACAGATAAAGTCCTGCTCGCTAATTTATCTTATTAGAAGATGAGAATAATATGGATATCTTGGTTTTCTTGGGTGACATCACTTCACACCTGAATTTAATTAATTTAAAGCTGCAGGGCACTTCATGTCTTTATTTTAAGATGCACATTTTTCAAAAGCTTTCGGTCATGTAATTTAATCTTAATCTCAATTTGAAATCTGACAATAAATATTGTTTATGTATTATTCAATTGATCTTTCTATATTTGATAATCAGTTGTTGTCTACATACAGACGTTAATACAACTGTTGGCTACTTCAATATACAGTCTATGGGACTAAATCAGAGTGCAAGTTTGACATTATTATGATGTTCTGGAGATTTAAAGAGGAAATTCTCTCTGAATGGACCTTGTTGAACTTTAATTGACAACAATCTACGTTAATATGCGTGCTGTTCCACGGCTTTAGGAAACACTGATAGCATGTTCTGTCAGAGCCACCCACAGATGTTTTAGAAAATGACCTGAACAAAGGAAAGACTTAAGAATTACTGAATGCAGCAAGACCTGTATAACAAGACGTGACCAGTAGACTCTGTTGGCTGGTCCACCATGACATTAGACTAATGCTGCGTTCACACCAAGCGTTACTCGCGGGAGTTTGATTGCGGGATCATTTGTATTTTCTGCTTCATTCGCGCTAGACGCGCCGCAGTGGCCAGGAAATACTGGTCCTATGTGTTTTGATCATTTACCCCAAACTAATGGTCTAAGTTGGCACTGCTCAGTAAAAGTAATAGATTAGTTTGGTACTCAATATATATCTATATTTATATATAAGTATGCACACTGTAAATGTTGTTCTTTAGGCAAGCACTCAATTTATTTTCTAAAGATTTTGCCTAGTTTTAGTCTATTGTTTTGTCTTGACATTTATTATTGTTAAATGCTTGTGATTTTACAATGAAGAATATCCAAGTCTAATCCTTTCTTTTCCTCTTTCTTTTTTAAGCTCAACAGACAAATGCTCAGAGACAAAAGAGAACCTCTATCAAGTTCTGAGTACAGTGATGAGGATGAGTATGTTCCTCAATATGATGAAGAAACAGAAAGTGACAGTTCACAAGAAGAGGTCAAACAGCACACGGCAAAGAAGAGAAAGGTACAGAGAACTTCAACCAACTCTCAGGAAGGAGATGACCAACCACGCAAGAAAACACATAAGACACATTTTACTTTACTTACTTTGGAATATTAGTTAGGATGTTACGAATCTATTTTGTGATCCACAAACATATTTTTGTTGTATTTTTAGTT
>CM051701.1:1038945-1051445 GCA_028022725.1 Lycodopsis pacificus | reverse complement strand
ACAGCCCTCTTCTGTCTCACAGTATTCTGTGTTGTGCCTGAGCAACGTTCAATAAAACTCAATTGTGTTTTTATGTTGGTTGAAGAAACAGAAGTTACATTTTCAGGTTCAACCACAAACTCACGTCCTGAAGGAAGTCAAACGCTTTTCCACAGACTTCAGCATCAACGAGACGTTTGGTCTGATCATCTCACAGAGAGATGAAGCGATACGTCGATCAATGGACACAACACGTGTCGAGGTTCTCACAAGTTTGCTGCTTTGGTTTTGGACAAAACGATCTGGAGGAATTTGAAGACGCCATCTTGGGCTCCTGAGCTGCGGCCATTTTAGATTTAAGAGCTTTTATGAGAGAATCATCACTCTGTCCATCTCTGAGAACACCCAATAACCCTCGACAGAGCAGACTGGTGCTGAGAACAACGGTCAGCTGAATATGCAGCTTTGTCATCATTTTGCTGAGTAAAAGGGGGGGGGGGGGGGGGGGGGGGGGAGTGTGGCAGTGATACCAGCAAACAGAGAATGTGAAGAGAGGAAACGGCTTCTCCTTCCTCTGAGTCAGGGCCCGGCAGCAGCAGTGCATTCAGCACTGCATTCAATGCAGCGAGTCCTGCAGCGCTTTATGGACGCCCACAGGAAGTGTCAACAGAGGTCAAGTGTTAAAGTCCAACCCGCCAATTCTCACCTCCATTAAAGGGGGTTGGGGGGGGGGGGTCTCCACAGAGCCCTCAAAGCAGCTGAAGGGGCCCCTTTAAAACACGACGATGATTGGTTTCATGAAGAAGCTCAAATCAGCACACGTGTGAAATGTCCACACAAGATTTACATTTCATGCATTCATCAAGAAACCCACGAGCACGTGACCGTCACTGCGAGAGCAAACGGACCAAAGGTTTAAAACGAAAGAGCTGTGAGAACGTATTCATGGAATCCCTCCGAAGTCTCCAGCCGACAAACTGACGGCTTTAGGTTTTCAGCTGAAATGCACGAGGAACTCCTGCAGGAGAGTCAAACCACGAGACATCCTCCTGAACATGCTGATTCATGTGCAGAGCACAGACATGGAAATAAAACGTAAGACAGCGACGTGTAAATAAAGCTTTTCGATTATTCTGACACAATGAAAAGATTGAAACCACTTTACCTGTAAGATACGAGTGCAAACGGAGCTTTGTGAAGAAGGAGAACTTCTCCTGTTTGCACCTTGCTCTCTGCGCTCAACACCAAACACACGAGGGCAGAACATCCAGCTGCAGCCAAAGGAAGAGAAGCCAGCCGAAGCTCCGGAGCACACACGAGACGTCCGCTTTAACCCACACACACACACACACACACACACACACACACACACCAGGTCACAGCAGCAAGCTGTGCTGAAGCTACCTGCTGTAGCTTCATGTCCACAGCATGTTGAACTAGTCCTTCAAATGGAATCATTTTGACGGCTTTTTATCTGGCAAAAGGGTTGAAACGTTGCCTTTCACGGTTTGTAGACACCTGGCTGTTATTTCATCCCTGCACTTGACCTACATATGGGATATAGGACAGCAGAGTGAGCCTGACATCAGAAAACAAGCTGCGTCAGAACAATCGGACAACTTCTGTCCTGAAAATGCTTCAATCCTGAGAGTTACGGTCACACGGCGGCTGCCACAACCGGTTACACGCTGATGTTCAGCTGCCATCGTTCTCCCCGCTCCCCATCTTACTGCAGCATGAACATGAGACAGCAGCACAGAATACAGGAGCTCTGTGGGCAGCGAGTTATGAAAACACTGTGATATTACATTACATTACATTACAGTCATTTATGTCTCTCTACCTGCAAAACACTCACGCTTTCCTCACCAAATGAGTGCTGAAGCTTCCTTTATGAACCCATGTAGCACGCAGCGCTGTCGTTGATGAGACGTTATTCTTCGTGCATGAAGGTGGCTGCAGGCTTCTGTTTCTCCTCCGCTCAGCGGCGGAGTCGCTGTGTGGAGAGTCAGACGGGTCGAATACACACGGCCTCCATCAACGGCATGACGCTCAGCAGATACCGATGGGGCAGAGAGTGAATCCCTCATTAAGTTGGTAATGACATGGACGGGCTATTCTGTGAGAGGACTCTCTGGCACTAAGTGGCCACTATTAGCCCGAGGACAGCAGCTGGCAGGAGCCTTCAGAGCGCTGGTGTCGATGCTAACGCTAACGGCTGCTGAGCGGGAGAACCGAGCAGCGCATGACTGGAGCTCCTCCCTTCTGCCTCACGTGTAAATGGAAAACACACAGAATCTGCATAGTGACGCTGCATCGATGCTGGAAGTAAGGAGTTCAGTTCACATCTGAACCATTTAGCCGATGGTGTTAATGTAGCAGCTCCACAGAGAGAGAGGCTGAGCGGGTCCAGCTGAAGGAGCTTTAGTTCTACTCACATACAGCCAAAGCACGTGAAGCACGTGAAGCACTTGGATTCAAGTTAAATGAGACTTGGCAGCTCTAAGGTTGGCCTGAAACATATTCACGCCTGATGTTTGGTGTGTAACATCTGGAGGGCAGCAGCAGGCTTCATGCCTCACATCTTGAAATGTGTCATTCTAAACAGAGGCATTGGGAGATTCAGGTCACATGTCTATGGAGCAGCTGTTCACACAGCGTGTCAGCGCGATGGAGCGTTGACTTTCACTTTGACTTGCCCCAAAAGATGAAACTCTCATTTCATACGTTTCATTTCACTTTGGTTAAATGTGATCGAAACACAACGTCACAAACTCTCCGAACATCCAGAACAGAAAGCTTGATATGCAGACGGAGAGGATGTGTTTGAAGTCTGCAGTTTGCCTCTGACTTTGCAGACAGGTGAGCACGTTCATGTTCAGACATGTTTGTCTTCTGTCTTGACTCACCTGCATCAAGTGTAACTTCTAAAGCAAACGGCAGGTTGCGCTAAAGGAGACGGTCGGTGTGCATGTTTCAGCAGGTGTTTCAGTTGCAGCTTTACATCAATCCGGCTCCTCGTGCTGGAAAAACCCGACAAAACCCGACAAAACCCGACAAAACCCAGATATCAGCCGCAGCAGAGGCTGTGTGTGTATTGAAGACAGACGGAGCATACCTGGCCTTTGACTGACTCCATTCATAGGCTCGGTGAGGGCCGGGGCCCGGCGGGCCCGGCGGGGCCGGCAGCGAGGCGGCGGGGATCGTCCTGAGGGTTCATAAAGTCATTAGCGATGTGCGTGGACAGGAAAGGGACAGATTACAGAGGCTGTTAAATGTGTCGTCCAGGTGAGAAGACGATCCCCTTTCACTCAATAATAATGATGATGATGATGATGATGACAGTGTTTCTCGTGCTTTTGTTTCATTCAATCACGCGCGAGCTGACACAGAAGAGTTTCTCCTCTCTGGTCTCACTTCTCTGTCATATGCCATAACTCCTACATTAATACAGTCTGGCATCCATTGTTATAGATCACGACTTTGATCTTTAATCTCACAACCGTTGCATTTGGAGAATGACTTTAGACACGTCACTACTGTACCACAGCTGACAGTAATATCAATGTCTGCTGACACATTGGAGCACTTTGAGTATTTCCATCGTTACCATATTTCAGAGGAAACAGGAGTTCAATTCTTCTTTGAGAAGTTAATAAAATAAACTCTCCTTTGCTACGAGAAGTAATGAGCTCAGAACTACAACATGATAACATCGGTCTGATCCAATCACATATTTATACGATAACAATCACAACAATACAAGGCTGCAGGATGCACACGGAGTTTTTATTGTTTTAAACTTTGAGCTTGTTGTTCTCTAATAATTCCATCACTTTTATATGTAAAATCCTGAAAACAGGAAATGTAACAAAGTATTGTTATGGATACTTTTACTGACGCACATGGAACCAAAATGAACATATTTCCACCACTTTCTGTTGAAATGAGAATCCAACACGATCACGTTCTGTCTCTGAGGGAACGCGGAGCATCAGATCAGTGCACGTTGACCTTTATTGACCTTTAACTGTACAGCTGTCATAGAACCTTTAAGCTGCTTCATAAACACATCCAACACATGCCAAACACCATCATCTACATTCTACACAAGAGAGTATGTGCATGTGATATGTGCATGTGCATGTGATATGTGCATGTGCATGTGATTTGATGCTCTGTATACGTTTTGCTGGAGATGCTTCAGGAGAACAAGGTGTTCACGTAACATCTGTAACCTTCAGTCTTTCTCTGAGTGATGCTCCCAGAAGTAAGAAAGAATCCTAATAAGTGACCACTTTGCATTTTGCATCCAGCAGCAGAGGCTGAATGAAGTGCTGATGAGCAGTTTCAAGCTGGACGGCCCGTCGAGCCATTAGAGAGCTTCAGCTGCTTTCTCCTCTCAGCCCATGACTATGCAGAGAGGACTCGCTGGGACAATGGTCCTTGTATTCCTTGTCTGGCTCCAATACACAAGGAGGACACGTTGGCTTCACTGCAGCATCATTAGGGACACGCAGGCTTCATGCCGACATCAAGACATGTCAGCATATCAGCAGAACACCGAGGAGCACTTCCAACTCATAATTATTCTCATTATCGCTTCATCGCTCAGCCTCTGAAATGTTCAAATGAGATGTGGAAAGTGTCCACCAGACGTTCAGAGCTCAACGAGGCTTCGAGTGTCTCCTTCATCCAACAAGCAGTCAAAGGTCAAATGTGTCCTGTACTTTCAGAAACAACATTCACGTTTGTCAAACTCTTCACTTTTTGGCCTTTTTACTTGAAAGGTCGAAAAACCCAAAAGAGAATTAAACATAATACTTTACAACTGTTTTGTTAATTCCACTTGTTAAGTTTCGTTTCGCTTCTATTCTCAACGTGCTTCTCTAAATAAAAACATTGTTGAATAAATGTTTCAGCTGTTTGAGTCAGAAACAATCTTCCTTTAACTCTTGTCCTTTAACTTGAAGCTTTCATGTCAACTCGAGGTTTCAACACCGACTGTGAACTGAGTGATCTGTCAGCACGGACACGGAGGTGTTCTGCAGTGCACGCCAGCAAACAGCGCTCGTGGGGTGGGTGGTCCGGTCGCAGAGGCATCAGAAGAAGCATCTTTATTGTTCAGCCGAAGTCTGTGTTTGCCCTCGTCATTAGACATTCTAGTGTCAGTGAAAGAAGATCAATAAAAGCGCCGGCGCTCAAAGGCAGCCGCGCTTCGCTTCGCTGTTTCAATGTGTTGTAACAGTTACTTAAGGCTCCGCGCGCCTCTCCGCCACCTCCACATGATGGAAATGAGGCTGCAGGTTTGCAGAGCTGCAATAAGCCCGGTGAGAGAGAGGATGTCTTTGTGCTGCGTGGTGTAAGAAAGCAAATCACTTCCTCTAAAGAAGCTGCGTCTTCATCTTCAAACCTTAATGAGACACCGATAAAACAAAAGCTGCTTCACGATATTATATCCGCTGCAAATTTGGAATTTCACAATAAAGGTCTCTTTTCCAAGTGCCTGATGAGATTCACTTAATTCACAAGACACTTTGTGTTTGTTCACACAATAAATCCAGCCTAAGAGTTCAGGCTTTAGACCGACGGGATTGTTTTAATCAAGCAGAGCAGAGGCCTTTCCCAGCCTCGTTCAAAGGATGGGTGGATGGATCAACCTGTGGATTAACGCGGTGCCTGAGATTAGTGAGGTGCAGTTTGGTATAAAAAAAACAAAAAAAACAGCAGCACCACTCTGTCGCCACACCTGACCCGCTGAATCTGACGCCTCAATTACGCACGGCAGTTATTCACGTTGAAGCGACACCACTGCTGTTACAAAACACACTCTGGAAATACAGCGCATTCATTGGACAGAAAAGAAGATGATGGGCTGTTTGCAAACAGGAGTGACTCTTGATTTACAGACAAACAAGTCTTGATTGTCCCTGAATTATAAGGTTGGAAAAAGTGCATAAAAAAGTTTGCAAGACAAAAAGATAAGTAGAGTTCAACGCAGTCTCTGTTACAGCTGAAGCGACTTGTCACGCTGCTTAGAGCATCTGTCGGCCAGCCAGAACCAAATAGGATGATTTGGTAACATCAAGGCTTTCCCAGCGGTAATGATTACATTTGGACTTAAGATCCATGCAAGAATTTGTAGCCCAGTAAATCTCCCCCCCCCCCTCCCCCCCCCCCGACTCTTCAAAAGCCTTGTCATTCAAAGGGTTAGGATGTTTGACAATCCCAGCTTGTACTACTCCACCAATTAATTGGATACGTTGTCGGGATGTTCGTTTCTCTCATCTGCTACTTAGAAAGACAAAGGAGCGATGGGGGGGCTGTTGACACCTCTGTGTCCGGCCGGAGTATAAATGCGGAGCCTCCGCAGGAGGAGCAGCATTCACCTCCCTGCTGCACTCGGAGCGACAACTGGTGTTCTGCAAAGGATCAAGATCTTATTTTACAGCTTTAAAAAAGATACATCTGTCAGAATGCAGGTGCCGAACAGACCAGTGGGAGCTTATGGATACTCCGTGCGTAATTACGCACCGGCATCGCTGTACCCGCAGTACCAGGGGAGCCAGTGCGTGTCGACAACGAAGCCTCCCAGCGGCAAATCTTTCACCATCGATGCTTTGCTCGCCAAGCCGGAGCACGCAACCAGCTGCCGGGCGAGTCCGACTCCGTGCGGAGAGAAATACCAACCAGGAGTCCCGGTTCTGCCTCTCACCGGACACGCGGGCTTACCGATGGCAGCAGCACCTTACCTCTACTCTCAAAACATGCTGCACTCTGCGCTCCACACGCAGCCGGGATACTCAGTCTACTGCTGCCCGCCTTTCTCCTACCAGTCCTCGTGTCGTGGAGCATTTTACGCACAAGGTAAAACAAAGAGAGTCTTTTCACTATTTACTGGATCTAGCAGAGCGAGATGTAAATGTCAAAATGAAACTGTTTCCACGTGCAGTGTGACTAAACGCGTCATCTCTTCTTTGCAGCTTCAATGTCCAAAGTGAACGCAGGGCTGCATTCGTTCAAAACTAAAGGCGGAAAGTCGAAACGCATGCGCACCAGCTTCACCAGCGAGCAGCTCTCCCGGCTGGAGAAGGAGTTTGCGCGCCAGCAGTACATGGTGGGATCAGAGCGCTTCCTCCTGGCCTCGGCCCTGCAGCTCACAGAAGCTCAGGTGAGGAAAGGAAAACAAATCGGAATTTTAGGAATAGCCTCAGAAACTCGTCTCTTACTGGATGTTTTCCCTAAAATGCATGTTTCTCTCTCTCCAGGTCAAAGTCTGGTTCCAGAACCGACGCATCAAGTGGCGCAAACAGAGTTTGGAGCAGCAGCAGGCCAAGCTGGCCAAACTGGGCCTGGCCGCTCCGCTAAAAAGTCCCGGATCTCAAGGCCGCGGGGACGAAGGCGATGAGGATGAGGAGTTCTCCGACCTGGACGTGGACATTGACGTGTCGGATGACTCTGCTGACCAGTGAACGAACACCACCGGACCTCTTCAGACTTTTTGTACATGTTTTGAGAAAGGGGGCCTGTGTCTCCAACGACAGTTATTTAATAGATGTATAGTTATATATTGAAATGTTTTTGCTCTTTGATAAGCTCACTTCACCTCTTCTGTTTTTGTACATTTGAATGAGATATTCAGAAATATATTTTATGACATTAATGCCGACCATGTCCTGTTTATTCCTTCTTATTACATTTTGTGTTGCAATAAATCAGAAATCCTCATTTATTATCAGCAGCTGAACTCATGGGACATTCTAAAGGCTTCTGCTGAGACGAGACATTTTACATTAAAACACAATATTCGATAAAAGTCAGATTTAGTATTTGACAGAAGAGGTTTCTGGTTTTCTCACGTGCTCTAACTGGTTCAGGCTCAGTTGGGAAAACGTGACATCATGCACTCGTGTCCACCAATCAGGAGTTAGCAGCAACATCTGATAACAGTTCTGGGTTTGTTCATCAAATCAGATCAAATCAGATCACTCCAACACCATGAAGCAGATTAATGTTAAACCTTTCATCCATTAAATCTAAAGACGTGCTTTACACATTTTAAATCTGACTGCGGCTCATTTAGTCTCGTTTGGTGCAACGTTTTCTTAATGTTTAAGGAAAGTGTTGAAATTAGAAGATCTGGAACGGAGATTTAACGGGCTTTGAAGAGAAACAGGTTAATCAGAAGCCACTGCTCGTTTTAACCACACATGTAGCTTCCCTGCTAGTAAACACAACATTAGTGCAGAAACTGATTTACCCAGAGAGAGTCAACCTGTCTCCGCCCCTAATGTATCCATCAAAGCATCATCATGCCCTCTGACCTCCCCTTATTGCTCCTCTCATCTCACTCTGAGCGCCCGGTTGGAAGAGACACGGCGAGACATTTCCTCCCCGGTTTGATAAGTTGAAGTCTGGGACGGACTCGGGTTCCCTCTGGTTTGAGCTAAGCAAATAAATAACCCGCTCAGGGATTATGAGGATATGTGTAGCCCGGGGTGGTAGGGTCAGTCTGTCTCGGGCTGGAGAGCCGGGTCTCACTGTTTTTAATCTGTTTAAACGGTCCTGTTCTCACTGGCTCTCAGACGGGGCTCACACAGGCCCTCCCACCCCGGCAGGTGTCCCGTCTCTGCTTTGTTGAGAGTCCTCGTCTTTCCTTCAGGTGGGAGAGGACTCACGCTGTCTGCTGAAGCCTGCCTGGCAGACACGAGGGATAAACCGCGAGGGAAGACAGCATGCCCAGAGGATGGGGATGTAGCCAATGAGTCCATCAGAGCAGCTAGTTGGGCTGGTCACCCTGAAAGTCCCGTCCTGTGGAGAACTCCGTCACATCAACAAAGACATCTGAGGCCGAGTGTCCATCTCATAATCCTCACGTTTCACAATACGTTAGTGCGTGGATTACTTTAATGAACGTATTATCACAGACTGTTACTTCCATCAAACTACCACTGATGTATTTAGATGTGCGTCTCTTGTCCATGAGACGTGAGACGTGAGACGTGAGACGTGAGACATGAGACATGAGACATGTGCTGCATGGATGACCTGTTTTAGCATCGTCAAAATGCCAACGGATGAGTTTTGTATTATTGTAAGAAAAGCATCTCTGTGGCAAACAAAGCTTTATGATCCTGATCAGCATGTTCATGTTCACAGATTAAAACAACCTTTATGATCTTTGAAGCGTGAATGCGACCGCGAGATGAAACACAGCTAACAGGGCTAAGCTAAGAGCTAACGGCACCACGGTCACAGAGCGGGAATATCAACAAGGCAGACAAGTTCCCTCCATGATGTCTCGGCTCACTCGTGAACAACCGTCTGTGTTAAAGAACCGTGAGAGTTCAACATTCACCAGACGGGAACGAACTGATGTTTCAAACCACCGAACAAAACGTGCAAATCGATGAAACGCTCGTGTTGACAACAAACCTGATTTCAGGAATTAAACAAAAGAAACAACGACGTTGAGACGAGAGAACTGCAAACCAAGAGAAAGTTGAAGTTGTATAAACCTGATGACTAATGACTGTAACCAACCAGCCTCCGTGCAGGTTGGTCTAATAAAGCAATCCTCTTGAAGCGACTATGGAACCAACCAACACGACAGACGCCCGAAACACACGGGCCACCATGTAGCTTTGAATAGTTCCTGTGATTTGAGTTCTGTCGGGCTCATCATGTTCTGAGGGTTCAGCACCATCGACAGCAGTGAGTGAGTGACGTCTCTGAACCTGAAGAATGAAGTGCTGCGTGCCGTCTGAGCGGATAGAAAGGAGTTCTGCTCACACCAACTTATTTGCGTCTTTTCTTCCTGTTTAGTGATCCATCAAGAAGCTGATCGGAGGAAACTTTAACAGAGTTCATTTGAAAGAACAACCGAATTAAAACAAATTGATTCTGGATTCTGATCCTTTTAACAACCAGCCTATGAGCACACACACACACACACACACACACACACACGCGCGCACACACACACACACACACACACACACACACACGAGCACTTCACATCTGCTGCATGTTCACAGTGTTCATGCGCTTTTCTTCACTTTCACTGTTTGTGTGTTGCTGTAAGCAGCACTGTATGACAGCGTGTAGCACGGTGACCAGCTCTACTGTTCTACACGTGCAGAGAACTTCCTCCTCCTCCTGCTCTCATGCATGAATGCAGTCATGTCCTGTGCACAGTGATTTCAGAAGGTCTTTCCCGAGCACAACGTTCTCCTGAAACCAGCTGAGCACAAATCCACTCTCCAAACAGATCAGATAAGATCCTGCAGGAGCATGAACATGATGAAACACTGGAGAGGCTGAAGTTGTTCACACTCACTGAGCTGGATGTCGGTGTGCCGGCCTCTTCTGCAAACACATCAAAGACACAAGAGACCAATGTCAGCCAGCACGCCACCAAGGCATGCTGCAGAGGTGCTGCAAGAGGAGAAGGAGAGGGCTGGTGACAGTATCAAAGAGAGAAGTTTAATAAACGCTAACAGAGCTGACCCCCCCCCCCCCCCCCCCCCCTCTGATTAGGGCTGAAGGAGCAGAATTTGTGTAAAAACCCCAGAGAGCCGTTTCTGATGTGATCAGCTCCCCCTCCTCCCCTCGCTCTCCACAGCCCAACGTAATCCCATTGAGGGAAAGAAAGAAGCAGTCAGAGGCCTGGGAAAGCCTGGAAAGTCCTGGGGATGGAGGGGGGGCGGGGGGGGTCCCAATTAGCACAGGGCACCTTAACGGCTGGGAACAAGCCAACGCTGCTGGTTCCTAAGACTCTCTGCGGTGACGCTGCTCATGAAAGACGTCTTGACTTGTTGCTTTTATTCCTTTGCTTGTCCGTCCACACTGAGGACAGATTGTGTCTTTGATGCTTTTACTGTGTTTTCTATAAAGCGATTAGTGGAGCGGATACAAATGCATCGGCCTCTCAAATGTGAGGATTTCCAGCTTTCCTTTGTTCTGTACGATATGAATCTGAATGGAGTTGGGATGAGAACAGTTGGTGGAACATGTAAAGACGTGTTGGCTCGGGGACGTGGTCGCAGCAGATTCACTGATGATGAAAATGATTCAGTTGCAGCCAAAGTATTTTCAATGACGTTGTTTCTTTTGCTCTAAATTCTGCTGCTTTAAAAATAAATTCGCTGATCTCAAGAAACTATCTGTAACATGAAGGTAAAACACACAAAATAAGTCGTGTTCAAGCAAAACAACTTGAGCCGATGTCAAGCGTTGGTGGTGCAGCAGGGACAAAGTGAATTTAGACTCAGCAGCAGCGCTAGCGGCATTAAAGCAGCTGCTGCTGCAGCCTGTTCTCATCCACAGCGCTGACCTGCTGTATGACGATATGTTCAGTGACAGAGAGTCGGATACGAGCTGACACGAGGCAACAACACCTCATCAGTGCAGAATAAACAGCCTTAATAAAACATGCTGCACACAGACTTTAACACCAAGTTATTAAATATGAAATGTAATTTCATGATTGACTTGTCAAATCATTGTGAAACATCATTTCCCAGAAGTGTCACATTCAAACTGCTCGCTTTGTCCAACCAGCATGTAAAACCCAAAGATGTTCAACTTACTGTAAACGTGACAAAGGAAGCAGATATCTGAGAGGATTGGCAACTGAATAGTTTCAGCTCGATACAAATGTGTTTTTAAAATGAAAAACTGAATTTTGTAATAGTCAGATGACAATGTGCTTATGTCTTTGTCTTGTCATTATTATTATTGGCTGCTTCTTTATATATTTTAATACCTTTAAAAACATTTCTCCTCCCTAGATTTAAAGACCGTGGTCACGTGACTCCGCTGAGAGGTGTGAAAGTTCTCATGGAGAGTTATAACCTGCAGCAGAGTGCACTTCATTTGAATAACGCGCGTTTTAGGGGAGGCGATTGTAAAAAAAATAAAAATAAAAAATCCTTCTTTGCATTTTATTTGCAGAGGCGAGGGCCCCTCCACTCCATCTAATAGTCATTAGCTTTCATTACCAGCGTTTGAAGTGGAAGCCGCCCTTTGTCTCGCGGTGAAAGGCCGCACTGGAGACGCACAATGACTTCTGGCACAGCGCGCCTCATCCTCCTCATCCTCCTCATCCTCCTCATCCTCCTCATCCTCCTCATGCAGGAGAAGCGACTCGCTTTCTCCCAAACAGACCTTCCCGTTCACATCGTGCTCAGCGACACAGAACACCACGAAGAGCGAACGCGTAATTGATCCAACGCGCGTCTTTTACGCACCACGTGAATAAAAGGGGAAAACAATTAAAAATAACCGAAAATGTGGTAGTAACAGTCTGATGATGCTCAGCAGTAGATACGCTTATGTGTTTATCAATGATTTCATCTCACAATAAATCACTGCAGTTTTCATTGCAGATAGTATTATTGTCACATTTGTGATATTACAATCATATCTCACATAATGCCAGAATGTTCCTCTCATATGGAAACAGTAAGATTTTGCTGGAGTCGCTTTAAAACGCGCAGAAAGACTTTTTATAAAGGCTC
>CM051701.1:1026445-1033945 GCA_028022725.1 Lycodopsis pacificus | reverse complement strand
CGCAGACTTCATGGATCCGGGCAATTTGCCGCACTGTTGAGTTTTGTAGCAGCATCTCTGCTTTGCTCATGGTGCGTCTCTGAGCGGGAGGTCGCTTTTTCCAGCAAGAGGAAGGGGAAACAGACCGATCACGCTCTTCTTGCTGTTGGCTTCTATTTCTGTCAAGATGATGTTTTCTTCTGCAGGCAAGCGCTGCTTCACGATCGAGTCTCTGGTCGCCAAAGAGAACCCTCTAATCGCGGAGGATCCCATCCGCCCGACGGCTTTAAGTTACTCCAACCCGCCGACGGATGCCTTAATGAACAGTTACCAGGCTCCGCAGGCCAGGACCCTCTACCAGAGCCCGGACCTGGTGTTCCCGGAGAACCACCCCTCCCTCACCGTGGCTCCTCACCAGCTCGGAGGCTCCCACCACCTACAGCATCCGCACTTCTTCGGGACGCAGCACCGAGACCCGCTCAACTTCTACCCCTGGGTCCTGCGGAACCGGTTTTTCGGACACCGATTTCAAGGTACAGGCCTAAGTGAAGTGGTGGCGATGCAAATCTGCTTATTATACACTTTATGCACCGATTGTGATGTTTGCAAGTGTTTCTGCTCGAATAACCAGACTTTAAAATAAATAAATAAGATCCGCACATAAAACACTTTTTGTTTTGCCCTTTCTTACTCTTTGTATATATATTGTACATATATTTTTTTGTTTATTGAAAACTTGTGTTTGTGCATTGAGAGCGGAGTGGAAACCGGAATCAAATTATGCGTGAGCACACATGGCCAATAAAGCTGATTCTGATTCTGATTCTGATTCTGAATAACTTTACATGTCATGTAACTGAGTTTACTGCTTGAAAAACAAGGTTTGCATGATTCTAAATAAACGAACAGCATGTATTCAAATTGAAAGTGTGCTTCAACAATCTGTGAGATGATATTTGTGGCTGTCGACATTGAACGTGTTTCTCGTTGAACACTGAACTGCAGCAGAGAAGATGAGCTCTGATGGGTTTCTTTCATAGAACACTGGCCTGTTCGGTGCATCGGCTCATTCCACTCTGAATAACTCCAGCAGCAGCAGGCTGAGACACGTGGTTACATCAGGATCATATCTGGAATAGAATGTGAATGGAAAGGCTTTGAACACGGCCTGCAGTGATTTATTAACCAGACAAACCTGCAGCGCCAACTATTAACCAATGAACGCATCTTATTACCATCATGCTTATATTGCACGAGGCAACTTTCATCTTCATATCGCTTTTCATGCAGTTCTGGACAACAAATGTATTGTGCAATGAAGACAGAATGATGCAAATCCATAAAATGCCCAAAACAATAATAATATCGCCGATACTGCCAGACTGGCAATCTGATGTGAATGCAACACATTTAGTTCATAATCACGTCTGGTTTGAGATTATTTGAGATACAAGAGCACAAACAAAATGCAAATACATTTTTAAAAACGGTACTCAGCATATGAACATTAAAACAAACCGTCAGCATCAACAAAGAACGAAAACGCTTTTTAAATATTCAATCACAAAGTTTTACCTTGAAATAAAAATGCACATTTCTCAGAATTTTTTCGGTTTCATGGATGACAAAATGTAGCCTCACGTGAAAGATAACACGATGTCAGTTCATCCACCACAAGAAGAAATAATCACACACAACACACATCAACTTTGATCTGATTGTATTTTTCAGTCAATTGAATTATTAGTTGTTGATCTGCAGGTCTATTAGTGTTGGATGATCTGATGTCCGTTCTCTCCGAAACGAGAACAAGTTGCGAGTCATGTACGTTGAGTTGGTTAAATAAAAAGAATAAGAAACGAGATGAACTGTGCAGTTAGCGCGACATACTGGTACAAACTATTTTCAAAGGTTTTCTGTCCCCATAAACTGTTCAAACGAGTTTAAAATGCATTATTTTGCAGAAAGTCGAATACAAAAAATAAAGCATGCAGCAAAGAAGGAGCTTTTGATGGAAGCGCAATAGTCGCTTTTTAAAAAACAATCATTTAAAAAAACCGAATTTGACAAAAAATAATTCGACTAATTTATGGAAATTTTATATTTCTGGTCAATTGTATTATTATGGCAATATTATTATTATCATTATTATTAGGCTTATGGAAATATTATATTTCTGGTCAATTGTATTATTACGGAAATATTATTATTATCATTATTATTAGGCTATTATAACTACTACTGATAGTAGACATGTGATGATAATATATCTGAAGTTTTGCTTGACGTTGCTCTTCATTACCGTGACAATGACGCGCATCGCTCGGTCAGCGTGTCTGATCAGTGCGCGATGTGTGTGTGTCCAGATAGAATGCGCTGTGCAAATACCTCTGCCAGCCCGACTGACGGCCATGTTGCTTTCTTTGACTCCGGTCTCAGGTAACGACATGTCCCAGGACAGCCTGCTCCTCCACGGGCCTTTCGCCAGGAAACCCAAACGCATCCGGACGGCCTTCTCTCCGTCGCAGCTCCTCCGTCTCGAAAGAGCCTTCGAGAAGAACCACTATGTGGTCGGAGCCGAGAGGAAGCAGCTCGCCAACAGCTTGAGTTTATCTGAAACACAGGTGAGCGCAGGACACGTTCAGACTGCTGAATGTGCATTAATGTCTTCAATAATTGAAGGATAAGTCAAATTTTTATATGTTTTGCTTATAATAAATATATCCAAATAAAGCAGAATTATACCGGACAGTTAAAGTCTCTCAAAAACAGTGGAACAATGGAAATGAACATTTTAAAATAACCTGCAGTTAACTCCTGATACTGTGATGTCAAACAATTAGCCTCATAATCATAACTTCAATTTAAAGCAGCAGCATTCGTATTGAGTTTTAGAAGTGTTCATTGGTTTAGGTGTGACAAAGAAAGGCCAGTGGTTGAATTATAGTTTAGTTGTTATTAACAAATAAGGAATCATCTAAATGTGGAGACTGCTGCTGCTGAGAGGACATAAACAGTGAAATCGTCCTGATGCTGTGTTGTGGTTCTGGGACCCGTTTCATGAAATTCAAACGTTTCTTTTAAATCTATGAAATCCAATTTAAATAATAAAAACACGAGACATAACTGCAGCTTCGTCAGTTAAAGCGTCTCTTCATGTGTTGAGTTCATGCTGTAGGATAACGCGTGTGATGGTGTTGATGGTTATGTTTAATGAGTCCACGTTATGGTGCATTAGGCCTAATATGCATATAAAGAGTTTCCCTGAGTCAGCGAAAGGGATCAACGCTGCCTGCATGTTTTGCGTCAGTCAATAAGAGCTCTTCAATTAACCACCAATGCATTATGCAAATGATGCCAGTGAACTGAATGCTAAGCATCTCACTCCATTGTTATTTGGTGTTCTTGGTGAGCACGTGGAAACACGCGGACTACAGGCTGATAAGTGACTGAGCTCATAAATGGGCATTAATATTCACAAACACTCGCGCAGCTCAGTGGCTCTTTGGGAGTTTTATCACAACTATTTCTACCAAGTAGCCTGACGCCTCGTGAGAGGGGAGGACGACGATATGAGGTCACGTGTTGCTATTTAAAAAATGCATCCCGCACACGTGCGTGTTACGCAGTCAGCTCACATTCCAACAACACGAGTCACAGGAAGCGGCCGAGCTTCTGTGCATTGATGCGCAGTGAACTCAAAGAGAAGCGGTTTGGTTTTCACAACAGAATCCTTTTGAAAGAGCATTCTGAGGCGGCAGGCTGCAGGAAGAGCCCAAAGCGCGCGGCTCGTGCGTGAAGAAAGCTTCCGTTTCTGTGCGCGGCAGATTGAGGCGGTGCGTGTGTCATGAGAGTGTGAATGTAAAGGTGGAACATGAAGAGAACTGGTTGCAGAGGCTGCATTTAATTACATTTTTGGGAAGAAAACAGAACTGTATATAATATTAGCATTGTTTTAAACACAATAAAATAAATGTCGCATAGATTGTGAAAGTCATTTTTTAAATTTAATTCTGATTTGGTGACCTGCCTTAATAGTAGAACTGAAACAATTAGCCGAATAATGGATTCGTTAAATTAAAGACAATTGACATGAAGTCTTTTCTCCGTTGATGTGCTGCTCTGTGAAGATCGTGCACGTGTCCTGTTGAATCAGGCATTTAAAGATGTTGGACTTCAGGGAATGTGCAGGTTGTTGGTGCTATTTCCCGCCATTTGTTTAGACCAAGTGATTTATCAATTAATTGAGAAAATACTGAGCAGAAATAATGCAAATAATGGTGAGTTGCCACCTCAATCTCAGATATTAAAAACATGAATGATGCTCCTGACATTCAGATAAAATCAACAATAGAAGTAAAGTCACATCGAGCAGGTCTTACTGTTTGTATTTAAATCAGTGCCTCTGAAATGACACTACTGAGCATCATCATCGTCATCATCATCATCATGAACCCTGTTGATTTGCCCGTCCAGGTGAAGGTGTGGTTCCAGAACAGGCGGACCAAGTACAAGCGCCAGAAGCTGGAGGAGGAGGGACCCGACAGCCAGCAGAAGAAGAAGGGAACGCACCACATCAACAGATGGCGCATGGCCACCAAGCAGCCCAGCTCCGAGGACATCGACGTCACCTCAGAGGACTAGAGGCCGCCAGCGCTGCCCAACACGCCGCATCAGAGGACCAGCACTATTTATTACGTCATATTATTAAGTATAAGTAGACACATTAGAGGAAGGACTACACGTGATCGCCGCACTTCTCCTCATTGAGGCGCTACACCGGAAAGAAAAGCATCTTATTTAATGACAGAGGAGGAATCCGACCAAACGTGAAAGGACAACGTCAACCTCCATCACATCTGCTTTTTACACATTGTACAGAGGCCACATGTATAAAGGTTGCTTTCAAAAGAGGATTTGTTTCATACATCTGTTTTACCACCTGCTTCATTCACACCTCATCGCGCATCCTCCACCTGTACCATGTTCATCTCACGTCCTCCTCAGTGGAGATGATGTTGTCGCACACTTGTAAAGCAGTGAGTCGGTTGAGCCGGCGGGACTACAGCAGAGCAGCACCATGAACCGCGTGTCAAAGAAGATCAACACGCAGCGTGGTTTTATTTCCACGAGCGACTTGACACCCAGCCGGCGCTCTGCTCTGCTTCCTAACGAGGCCCCGGCGCAGAGAGGCGATTCACGGCCAGCGGCGCGTGACTCCGGGACAGACGAGAAGCTGCAGGTTCCTCCGGTGTTAGGGGCGAGCTGCAGCTTTGTGCTTCTGCTGCGATGCTGCTGGTGATGGGTGATGGATGACCTCTCCATCCGTTGAATGTCTGCAGATTGCATGAAGGGCCGTGTGCACAAACCATATACGAGAACATGCGTTTCAACCAGAACGTGTTACAAACATGCTTCAGAAATAAAATCTATTTCTCTGATGAGAGGTCAGACTTTTGTGTGATTCAGATCTCACTTTGTACATCGAGTCCGCTGTTTCATTCCACACAGCACAGCTCTCACGCATCAGCTGCTCCTCTGGTGGAGGCGCGTGAATCAGTGAGACACGCTGCTGCAGCGCTCCATTGGAATGAAGAAGCTGCTGCGGCCAAGAGCGCAACCAGAGAACGATCATCACGTTCAGCTGCTTTATGCGTTGAACTAAACGATATCCCTGCATCCAAAAGTAGAACTGTCTCATGCGCGCGCCCTCTCTGAGGTGGGAACCACTGAGGTGTCCGGAATGCTGCACAGGTGTCAGGTGTGTTACCTTGTGGTCGGTATTTCCTCTGAATTCCAGCAGAAGGGGGACACAGAGAGTTCTACCCCATCCAGAGAGTAAAACCTCTGAGAAGAAGAAAGTCAAGCATCACTATTGTGCTGCGGCTCTTTCACCAAACCGCCTCAGTTACCGCCTGTCAAAAGAAACGGAAGGAATCTCCTCGTGATGAGCTGGAGGCTTTAGAGACGTCTTGTTTTGTAAGCAGAGAGACAGAGAGACACAGTGGGGGAGGGGACATGTCTCACACACCTGGCCACCCTGTTGAGAGCTTCCAGGACATCCGTCACTGCAGGTGCACACACTGTCCAAACAAACAGCAGCAGGAACCGGTACAGTAGCTCACTGCACCCACAAGCAGCGCAACCGTCTCCGTGACAAGCAGGTGCGCTTCAGGCCAATCACAAGCTCGGGCAGGTGAAAGGTCAGCACGATTACCGAGAGCTGCACCTCCGTGCGTCTGTGAGGGAACAACGAGAGAGGAACTCACGGCCTCCCGCCGCCGAGTCTGCAGAGAGACGGCGCGTTCAGGGTCCAACCGGAAAACAAGAGTCTCCAGAGGAGCATGTGCTGCGAGGCGGGGAGGAGGTGCGCGAGGCGGGGAGGAGGTGCGCGAGGCGGGGAGGAGGTACGCGAGGTGGGGAGGAGGTGCGCGAGGCGGGGAGGCGGTGCGCGAGGCGGGGAGGCGGTGCGCGAGGCGGGGAGGAGGTGCGCGAGGTGGGGAGGAGGTGCGCGAGGTGGGGAGGAGGTGCGCGAGGCGGGGAGGAGGTGCGCGAGGTGGGGAGGCGGTGCGCGAGGCGGGGAGGAGGCGCATCCCTGCTGCTTCCGCAAAGGTGTCGCAGAGCTGAACAGAAAGACGCCGATGTGCGATCATTATGTTTGATTGTTTCCTGCGGGATGAAGAATCCTCCTGATTTTGTTTTTTTCTTCAGCCAACACTACAAATTACACGCGTTTTATTGTTGGTTATAAAATTGCATGTGGAGCGATAAATCATGCAGCGAAGTCTCAGTTGTCACATTGCACCAGACTCAGTCACGCGGCACTGAATTACAAATTACAAGCTCATTACTGGAGAACAAAGATAAATCATCTCCAAAATGACAAACAGTTGGATCCTCTCTGCGGGCTGTGACGGAAAGTACCTCATTTGAGATATTTGCATATGATTCTGACACGTGCAATTAAACTGAAGTGTGCTGGAGATCAGATAAAATAAGAAATGTCCCAAAATATGAACATATAATTCATAACTGTTTGAGACATTATTTCAAAATGCATGAGAAGATAAAATGAAACAAAAACATGTTGTGTTGTTGGCATTAGAGCTAAACTTCCAACGTGTTCATGTTCAAAGTCGATCAAGTGTTGAATAATCCGGGAAAAGACATCAGGTAACAAAACACAACATTCAGTGAACTCAGCACTAAAGAGTGACATTCTGCAGGCAGAACCTAATGTGATGCTGGTTCCAACAGAACCCCTGAAGGTGTTGTTGGTCTCAGCATCCTGCACTCATCCTGCACGAGGCTCCTTGTTCCCTCGCAAAACACACAGATCACACAGATCACGACCAAAGACAACTCGAGGACTGAACTTTATATCAATCAAGTGCAAATACATGTGCAAAAAGCAGCATTTTCACAAAAGTGCTCAGAAAACATTTCCAGAATAAAAAAAAGGCTTAAATATCAGTGAGTCTATAAAGTGTTGGATGACAACATGCTGTCGTTTACAAAGAG
>CM051701.1:943945-1021445 GCA_028022725.1 Lycodopsis pacificus | reverse complement strand
ATCTTCATTATTATGTTTTATTCTTCATCATTATCAGACAGACAGCACCGTGTGAAGAGAGGATGCTGCTGTGGATCGGAAGCTAAACTAATCACAGATTCAGAGGTTTCTGTTCAGGAACATTGAGCTCCGAGAACCAACACCAAACTACAGTTACAGCATCAAACTCTCCTCATCGCTGCTTTTATCTCCATTTCTTCAGAATCAATTGTAAAAGTCGCGCTTTGAACAAAACCGACTTTTAAAGACGTTTTAAAGACCCATCTCCCAAAATATGTTTCTGGTCTCAGCCCATATTCCTGCTCCCTCCCCGCTGCCCTCTGCAGGATAATCCCGCGTTCAGAGCGGGACAGTGAACTCAGCAGGAGCTCGAGAAAGAGCCGCTCCATCGCTCCTCCACCAGCGCCGCCTCTCCGCCTAACGAGGAGAGCTCCCGCCTAATGAGGGAGCTCATTAACACATACGGCTTCTATGGTTTAATTAGGACACACACACACACACACACACACACACACACACACACACACACACACACACACACACACACACACACACACACACACACACACACACACACACACACACACACACGACGGTTTTTGGGCACAAGTTTGAAAATCAGGTGAAAAATGATCCAAAATCAATGACACACTTTCTGAGCGTGCAGTGAGTGAACTGGCTGCTGGTTGAGGTCTGACCCGGTTTCACTGTTTACATGAACCTGTGACACAGCGCCACTGAGCCTCCCTGTCGCCACGACAACACCAATTAATGGAACATCTCTGCTGACTTGAGTCTCTGGCACACAGACGCAGCACGTTATCACCGCCACCAACATCCGTCTATGACGTCACAGCCACGGCAGCCGCACAGGTTCTACTCGGGGCAGCGCATTTTCCTGACTAAAAATGATTAATATAATTAAATATAGTTGCGTTTGCACGAAGGGAAAAATAAAGCATTAAATATGGTGCTGTGTGAACATTATTATTTTACCTGTTGTTCCCGTTCTGCTCCTGCAGAGCTGCAGGAGTGTACAGAGGAACAACTGTGAAGCAGGTTTCTCATTGTGACACTAAAACACCCTGTGAAGAAGGGGGGGGCTATTGCTATAGCTAGCAGAAGAAGCTATTGTTGAACTTCTTTGTTCTTTTTCAACAGTTAACGGTTGAGGAGTTCAGCACGTTTCCCCTCATGTGCTCACGCAGCAGTAACATCAGCGTGTGAAGCATACGGAGCGACGCTGTCACGCCAGCGCCTCCCGTTTACGTGGATGTTTGAACACACGGCAAAGAGATCCACGTTTCATGCTGTTCCACCGATGTGGACGTAAAACACGAGGCTGCGTATCAACGCAGCGCTACAGTGAGGAAGAAGAACGCTGAAGTTAGTTAACATGGACGTAAACGATGCAGAACTTAAGTACTCTGAGGTCTACTTCAGGTGATGTTTCTGCATTAAAGTGATGAAGCGCCTCCATGTGCAGGGGTCGGCAACCTCTTCTACCCAAAGAGACATTTTGTTTTATTTTCCACCAAATAAAATGTGTCTGGAGCCGCAAAAGCTATTTGATATCACAGCTTATAAAGTGTTGCATATAGTTATATTATATATACAAAAACAATAGTTTGTTGTATTTATGAAAATATAGAACAAGAATAAAGACAATTCTTGACATTTTACTGCAATTCTACCTGATATAACAATATCACCCTCTGATGAAGAGGAGAGCTTCTGCAGCAGCTGAGGATTCGCTCTTCGTCGCTCATCTCCAGCGTGACACTGTTCAGCACATGCTGTGTGTTTGTTGTGGAGGCAGACAGTAAGTCAGCATCGTTGGCAGTGAAAGCAAATGAAGACGTCCACGCAGAGTTAAACTCTATTTTCCTCCGTGACTTTTCTTTCTTTGGATTTATCCGTTGATCGTTTACAGAGGGCGGGTCTGAACATCATGATCAGCCACCTGCAGGGAAAGGCTCTTGACAGAGGTAGAGGATTGAACTGCCTGTGGGAATAACTAACATATAAGATTCTGTTCATTCGTGCTTATAAATTATATTCTCTCTGAACACGTTTCTTAAAGAGCGTCATGTGAGATCTCTTCTATCAGTGCAATATGTCCTGCTCTTCTTTCTATTTCCTCGTCTCTCCCCGTGTGTCACGGTGTGTAAACCTCGCTCGAAACAGGAAACTTGTCAGAATACTCATGTTTGATTGGCTGAGCTGCATCACGTGATGTGATTTGCAATGCATTCGGTGTGTTTCCCGCACCGCTGAACAAGTGCCGTAACGGCTGAATAAGAGGCGCCAGTTAGTTTAAAGTCCGTGCCCAATATGTAGAATTCCGAATTATCTATCGGTTTTTAGTTCCTGGGTCTGGATCCGGTGCTCCAGTTGGGGACCTCAGGGAGCCGCAACAGAGAGGCTGAAGAGCCGCAGGATGCCGGCCCCTGCAGAGAGAGAGAGAGTCTCTGCAGCTCCACGGGGTGAGCTCAGCCCCTCGTCCTCATACCTGCGTATTCAGGCTGAAACGGAGGTTCTCAGTGCAGGAAGGCCTGCATGAAGCTCAAGACTCCCAAAAACAAATGGAAGTGTTGAATGTGCTTATGGGTGTGCACCCTCTCACAGCTAGAGGAGCAGATGAAGCACAGAACATGCCGTCACCGCCTTGAATCTGCTCTCAGCAGTGCAATCCATCACGAGGGGCCACGCAGGGGCCGTCTCTGGCCCCTCGTTCCCGCTCCATTGAGAGCCAGTGAAGCCGACAGAGAGGAACGCTGAGCTGCCACCACCGGTCCGCATCCACCTCTCTCCCTCCCTCTCCCTCCCTCTCCCTCTCCCTCTTCCCGCTCAGTCATGCAGCTGCCAGGAATCCCAACCACACCTGGGCAGCCGGCCAGCCTGTTCGGAGCGGTCGGGACAAGTGCCGTCAAGGACGTACAAAGATGGCGCATTCCTCGGCAAACGCAGGCGCAGACGGGCCGTCGATCACAGGACGTCCGTAACAACACATGAAGACGTCATCACGGTCAAACCACACAGCTCTGCATCTCTGTGGAGGACCTAAAGCCATTATGAGCAGAAGCAGCTCATCTTCAGGTAGATTGTTCCTGTTCATCAGTTACAGTCTAAACTCAGTGTCACTGTTTCATGTTGTCTCTGTGGCAATAGGCTGTAAAACCACAAAGCACTTTAAAGTGACACCAACACAAGAACCGTATGATTATTACGCTGAAGTAGAACTCTGGCTATCGTCCATATTTATATCGGAACTACATCTCATAAAAAGACCAACTGAAGTCTCAAAGACACGCCAGCATTGATCCCAGGCTGCATATCCAGTAACCGTTGAGCGCGTTTCAAACAGGACTCAAATGTAAAATGACGACGTGGTTCCGTCCCATCCTGAAGGTTTGCCTTTAGCCAAACGAGCTGATTGCTTGGGAGAGAAGTGAGCGGTTCATGAAGGATAACAACACAATGCAGTCTTACTTCTCCAGCGCAGCCATGACGATGGGCGGGAGCATGAGGATGGGCACGGGGAGGACCACTCGGGTCAGAGCGGTTTCTAGAAGAGCCTGTCACAAACAGAGAGATTCAACCAACCAACAGCAAACCAACAAAGCTGCAGCTGAACATTCCACATCACATTTCTTAGAAAGCAACGTACGTGCCTGGCGGCCACTTTGGACGTTCCCACCACGTTCCCGTCGTCGTCCAGCACGGCGACGCCCTCCGACAGCTCGGAGAGTCTCATCAGCACCACGTTGCAGACGTTCGCAGTCGCTGTGGGGAGCGAGTGAAGAGTCACCTCGAGGAACTTCACATTCTTTATTCGCTCAAATGAGGAAATTGTCTTTTCACTTTGCGGCTGAGGCCTGAGGTCAGGCAGCAGCGTCGGAGCAGGAAGAGGTTCAGGTCCTTGCTCAAGGGTACTGTGGTAGGCGCTGCAAGAACATCTTGAATAACAGTCCAATCATCAGACTGCTTGAGCCTTATGGCATTTCTTTTCCTGAGAATAATTTCAGAATTTCGTGATGTTTGAATCATGAGTTTTTTGTTTCCTGCATTAATTATATAATGATTCCAAAATGAAGACGAAGTATTCTGTGTTGAGTTGAGCAGCTACTTATTTCATCATCGCGTGAGAACTGCTTTCAGTTCAAAGAGGTTGTGCGGTTGTGTCCTCAGCATCTTTAATCACCTTTCATGCAGCAATATCTGCACTTCTTTGTTTTTGTCCGATATCTGGGCTTGTGACCAAATAGCTTCAAAACAAATGGCTTCAGTGCTAATTAGCACCTGTTAGCATGCTAACACGCTGGTGAGAATGGTAAACAACGCAGCGCAACGAGCGGCTCGTGTTCTCTGACCCTGAACGCCGCTTTGAAATGCATGTTCCTACAGACGGACCTCTCTCCTTGACTCTAATAGGAATGAGAAAAACTCATTTCAGAGAGTTTAGTGGCGTCGCCGCGAGCCTTTTCAATCTCAGACGGCAGCGTTGGGAGTAATCTCCGCGCGGCTGCCGGCGACTGAGAGGAACTCAATCGACTGAGCAAACAGCTCTTCTGCCTACGAGGCATTTCTCTTTATTATCTGCACCAATTAACAGAGGGACCGACAGCAGGAAGCCAGAACAACACAAACCACAGCAAACAGGTCAAACACAAAACTATTAATAAAAGGCATCACAGTAATTATAAACTCAAATCAATTATTGCCAAGTCAGAGCAGTTCAATGCTTAAATATCTGGCTATTTAAAATAATTACATGTATGTACATTCTAATACCTGGTGGTATCCTGGGAATGCACTAAAGGACTTTACTCGTAATTACGGAAATATTAATAATAATTAAATCATGATTAATACCTTCAAACAACAGATTACCCCCACACAGTTCCCGCTTCAGGTCTTCATAATCTAATTGGACGACTTGATTAGCTTATTACAGATTCATCTCGCCTTAAGTAAGCTGACAGAATGGAGCGGGGGGGGGAAATTCAAACAGCACTTTACTTTGGCCGCTTCAATTAGCCATTTTAATGACCTCATACACGGCCCGACCACAACAACAACAACAAGAAGGAACAAACACACATCAGGTAGACGAGGCCTTGACATAGACGCCACTTTAGGGCTAATTATCCAATTTGTTTGCGGCAGCAGAGTTCTAACAAGCAGCCAATTACCAGGCAAAGGCTGCGCTGTAGGAACCTGTTGATTTAATTAAAAGAACCGCCACGGTGAGGGGGGGGGGCAAACAATTTAATTATGAGCCTGCAGCATCCTGGGACACGGCCGATGCCCCTGGGTGTGTGTCTGCGGGAGAGCGGCATGAAAAGCAGCTCTGTGGCTCCGCACACGGCTGACAAAGCGCTCGGGGCCCCGCAGAGGAACCGAGCGGAACAATCGCTGCTGTGGTTCTCACACAACAGCTTTCACACAAGCTGCTCATCAGCATCGAGGATGAGGAGCGCATCCTCGACCTGAAGGTTTACATTCATCTCAAGCCTTCTTTCATTGTTTACGTCATGAAAACAGGAAGTAACTCTTTGCCCTGACGTTTCACCAGTTCATGACAAGATACCTGAAAAACACGACGACCAAACTCTTATATACACAGCATGCTAACCTAACGTTAGCATGTGAACTACAGCATGCTGACGTGCAGTAGTCCACATGCTAACCTAACGTTAGCATGTGAACTACAGCATGCTGACGTGCAGTAGTCCACATGCTAACCTAACGTTAGCATGTGAACTACAGCATGCTGACGTGCAGTAGTTCACATGCTAACCTAACGTTAGCATGTGAACTACTGCATGCTGACGTGCAGTAGTCCACATGCTAACCTAACGTTAGCATGTGAACTACAGCATGCTGACGTGCAGTAGTCCACATGCTAACCTAACGTTAGCATGTGAACTACAGCATGCTGACGTGCTGTAGTTCACATGCTAACCTAACGTTAGCATGTGAACTACAGCATGCTGACGTGCTGTAGTTCACATGCTAACCTAACCGTCACATGCTAACCTAACGTTAGCACACTAAAGCAGTTTGTGCTTCAGCCATGAAATAACATTTAAAAAATGACTTATTCACAATTAAAATAATTGAAAAAACACAATAAAGTATTGACAGACACTTCACCACGATGGAGGTGTTACTTGAAGAACCTCTGGGCTCCTTCAGTCCCTGAGTTCCTCACTGTGAACTCAAACACTAACTCAGAGCTGGTTCCCCGGAGTCCGCCCGGCCCGTGGTCTCTGTGAACTCACCCACTGCTGGGAAGGGGATGAACCTCTGCACCAGCAGCCTGGTGGTTGGGCTGAAGCGACCGGCCTTCTGGATGAACACGTTCAACGCGACCTGAAGGAAAAGCAGACGCACACGACACGTCAGCCACCGGCTGCGACGTACACAAACGCATTCACTGCTCGAGGCTTCCAGCACTGAAGCAACGAACTCGCACGCTTCCGTCAGACATGGTCTGCTGAGGACAGAAGTGAAGACAAACAATTAAACACAGAACTGTGTTTGACACCCTGAGGAGTAAGAAGCTAAGCTCTCAGATAACACCACCGTGCTACTCCAGCCTCCGGCCTCCCCGGGCCGGCGGGGGGTCGTCACCAGAGCGGCCCTTTAATTGGCGAGCTCCAGCCCCCCCCCCCAGTCTGTCCCTGTGCTTGTTGACGTTGTGCAGCCTGAGGGCAGCAGCCGGATCAGCGCCCAGCGGGACCAGTAATTGGCTCGGGTCGCGCCCTGCGTCCACACGGAGGCTGAGGCAGGCAGGTGTGTGAACGCGTGTCACACTCCCTCCACAGGCGAGGCTTTGCTGACAGAAAAAGGTCCGGCTGATCAGGGCATCGTGATGGCTGGTATTCAGAGGGTTAAGCTTGAATTTGGCCATTTTCCTGTCAAATCAATTGAAAATATTGAGCGTTTGACCCTAAAAATGTTTTCCTGTCAGGGTGGGAAACAATGTTTCATTTTTAAAGAGCGTGGTGATACCGCTATATCAAGACGCGATCATCACTATCCTGCTGACATGTTGGTCTGTCCTGGTGCAACAGAAGGCATGGATCAATAAGTGACTGCGCGATGACTTCGCCTCTTCAGAGTCACAGGACCGTTCAGAGCACAAGCATCACGGGAACTCACAGCAATGGACACGGCGCTGGTCACTGCACCGAGGTATCCCTGGAAGAACCTGGAAGCTGCAGCCGGCTGCCGACAAACACGAGTCAAATTACAAAATGAACACATTTCATGCAGCTCTGTTTAAATACAGCAGCGGACTACTGCGGTACCTTGGAGGCGTTACGGTTGCTGTAGTTCACGCAGGCATTGTGGCTCTGGTTCAACCACTGCAGGAGGAGGAGGAGGAGGAGGAGGAGGAGAGGAGCTGGTTAGTAGATGTGCTGATGAACCTGAAGGATTACAGCGGCTACATTTAGCATCGTTACGTCCTTGTCTGGTGAACTCATGTAAGCAATGGGACTCTGGAGGTCCTTGAGCACGGGTAAGAAAGCGTATGTATAAATATATGGAATACACAAATGCAGAAGTAAAACATAAGAATGCTGATACAGCAGCAAAGAGACAAGTACACAACGTCCTCGTCCCTCCACAGCACGCCCACCACGGCCCTCAGCCGTCAGCCAGACAGCCGAGTGACCCGAGCGTTCAACCGAAGGTCACCGCCGCCTGAAGAGAAGACGCCCAGCCTTCTGCAGACCCGACTTTAATGTTTTAAATACGACTGTAGAAACGAGAGCACGGTTCAGACGATGGCAGTCTGTCTCAGAGCAGCAGTGTTTCTACTGGTTCATTTAAGAGAGCCAGTGTGCAGCCTTCCCGGGGCAGAATATGAATATAATATTCATAACGTAGCTGAACGCCTGAAGCTGAAAGTGATAGTTTGAGTGATGTCAGAGCGAGTCCTTGATGTCTCCAGAGGGAGCAGGTTACGTTCTCTAGTGAAGACGCGTCGTTGAGATGGTGCACTGAGGATTACAGGTCAAGAGGTCGGCCTTTACCTGCCAGAAGATCGTTGACGCCAATGTTTGATGTGGTAGGAGGAGGCCGACCACCTGCACGAAGACACAATCACTAAATAACAGACGCAACAATAACAGACATCTTTAAAACAATATTCTGATGAGAGCGCACAGTGTGTGGATGAACTTCTATGAAGCCGTCGACATTTTAGAGTAATTACAATAAATATGACGAGTGCATCACTGAAATACTGTCGGAGGAAGAAGAGTCTTACCACTGGCGTGCCAAAGGGGATGAACCCTGTGAAAGAAAGAGTCTGTTCAGCATCGTACACTCATAATGTACGATGTACGATGCATCATTCATAAGGCTCGCTTTTATTCTGAAGTGTTCTGCTGCCAGATTTAAAGCTCTTCAGAAGCACACAGCTCTGGTTCTCTTCCCGTCTGCACAATAAGACTCTGATCTCTGCAGAGCTTGGGTCCAGGACCATCAGTCTGTTTCTCCTTCCTCCTTCCCCCTCCCTCCACCCTCCTGCCTCCACCCTCCTGCCTCCACCCTCCTTCCCCCTCCCTCCTTCCTTCTCCCTCCTTCCCGCCACTCTCCACCCTCCTTCCCTCCACTCTCCTTCCTCCTCCCTCCAGCCTCCTCCCTCCTTCCTCCTGCCTCCTTCCTCCTTCCTCCTCCCTCCTCCCTCCTGCCTCCTTCCTCCTTCCTCCTCCCTTCTGCCTCTTTCCTCCTGCCTCTTTCCTCCTGTCTCCTCCCTCCACTCTCCTTCCTCCTCCCTCCACCCTCCAGCCTCCTTCCTCCTTCCCTCCACTCTCCTTCCTCCTGCCTCCTTCCCTCCACTCTCCTTCCTCCTGCCTCCTCCCTCCTGCCTCCTTCCCTCCACTCTCCTTCCTCCTCCCTCCAGCCTCCTTCCTCCTCCCTCCTGCCTCCTTCCCTCCACTCTCCTTCCTCCTGCCTCCTTCCCTCCACTCTCCTTCCTCCTGCCTCCTCCCTCCTTCCCTCCACTCTCCTTCCTCCTCCCTTCTCCTTCCTCCTGCCTCCTTCCCTCCACTCTCCTTCCTCCTCCCTCCTTCCTCCCTTCCTCCTGCCTCCTTCCTCCACTCTCTTTCCTCCTGCCTCCTTCCTCCTTCCTTCTCCTTCCTCCTGCCTCCTTCCCTCCACTCTCCTCCCTCCTCCCTCCTTCCTCCTTCCTCCTTCCCCCCTTCCTCCTGCCTCCTTCCCTCCACTCTCCTGCCTCCTTCCTTCCTCTCCGCGACACTTCAACACGGCCTTGCATAAAAAGGTGCTTTGAGACGGGAACACTTGTTTGCTTCTTCTGAGAGCTCGGAGAACGCCCGTCCCCGTGGGAGAGCGGTTCTAATCAGCGCCCAGCTGAGCGTGACCTTTTTCAGGCCCGAGACGACCCGAAGAGCCCCGTTGAGCCGCGACAGTTCCCGGAGTGAACGCCGCCGCCGTGGTGGACCAGATAACAAGCCCCGAGACCCCACTGCCCCCCCGAGACCCCACACCGAGCCACGGTACCTGACATCCGGAAGGGCATGAGGATCTTCTCCCCCGTGTCCGGGTGGATGATGGCCTGAAGGAGAGCAGAGCACGAGCATCACACCATGAGGAGCATGAGGAACTGACTTGAGTTCATTCTGTTCAGGTGTATGAGGGAGTTTTGCTGTGGGTTTGGAGTGTGTGTTGAAGAGAGGAACGTCTCACCTGCTTTATTTTCTGCGCTTTCCAAAGCTGTAGAAACAAATGAACATCTTTCATCTTTCATTTGTAAGCACCAGCCTTTAACAGACACCTGCTCCTTCAGCCTTCTGTCGGCCAATCAGACGCTGTGATGAACGTTAATGTCAACTCATGTGGTCGTGTCTTCACCTGAGCGTCTGTCACTCCTGGAGGCAGAGTTCCTCGTTTGAAGCGGTCGAGCAGCTCCACAGACTCCTGCAGCCGTTTCTGATCAGAGCCGATAGATAGAAGTCAGTGAGGGGGGGGGGGGGGGGAGGTCTGATGTTCTACTCTTGAAGCCACACGGCTCGATGCAGGATAATCCCGTTTCACTCAAACTTTCATGCTGATTTGCAGTTGACAAATGAGTTTCCAAAAGAGTAATGAGCAGCTCGCTGTGGAGTGATGCTCGTCTAACGCTGAGCCTAATACAAGGCCATGTGGCCCAATTTGTTCTAATGATCTTTCATCTGTGTGTGTGTGTGTGTGTGTACGTTCCTTTCCCCACATTTGTGTGCGTTAGTGTTAGGTGTGCACATGAGGTTGTGTGCGTGTGCGATTGTATGAAAAATCACAGCCATCCGTGTTCCACTCTCGTCATTAGGGGCAAGTTAGGGCTACGCCTGGCTCAGCAGGGTGTGTGTGTGTGTGTGTGTGTGAGAGAGTGAGAGTGTGTGTGTGTGTGTGTGAGTGTGTGTGTGTGTGTGCGTACACACTCTCCACCCCTCACAGCTGCCCCACATGTCCACACCTCATCACATCCCAGGAGCCAGTGCCGCTATTACTGTCAGCAAAGAGCTCGCTAACAGCTTCATTACCCAGAGCGCCCGAGCTCTGATGACTCCGTGAACAAAATGACCAAAACACAACAAAGACCTGCAAGAACACGACGACAGAGACCAGAGGACGAGACGTCCGTGGCCAGAAGAGGTCCGACCAGACTAGAGGATCCTTCAGTGTTAATGAATCACGTTCAAATGCACATTTTAGGAATTGAATTACTCGATAAATCACGTGTTGCCGCTTCCCTTCCGTCAGTGAACTCTGTGTTGCTTCTTCACTGTGCTCTCTTCTCTCACTGGAGCAAAACTGGACTTCTGCCAGTTTCCAGACCTCCGTGTTAAAAAAATCTTTATACGAGACATTACAGAACCCTGAGCAGAACTTTTCTTTATAGTTTATATGTTTTGTAGTTCTGTTATTCAGTTATTTCTGGTACTTGTAGTTCTATCACTGCTAGCTCTACTCGGTCCGTCTGTCCTGGGCGAGACGTCTCCTCCGTTCTGCACTCGGAGGTTTCTCCTGTTTCTTTCTTTTAGATCTGAGGACAGACGGTCTGTGTGACGTATGGTGAACTCGTCCAATGACACACAAATAAACTTCACTATTTTAAAAGTTATACTCCCAGAGTCTGCAGCTATCGCCCTCCAATCCCTCAAATGTGAAGCACAAGAGCGCTACGTATCAGACCAGCAGCACTCTGATGAACTGAGAACCTCCAGCGCGGCAGAGACCTCGTCCTGACGGTCCGTCCTTCCCCCAATCAGCAGCACAGACGTGTCACTGAAGCCAGACCTGGTCCTCGTCTTCAGAAGCACTCAGCACGTCCTGCCAGCAGTCAGCAAATCAAACGCTCCGACGAACAAGATCATGTTTACCTTCATAGTGATCATGTGGGAGGAGGCATGAAGGGCTGTTGTGTAGATTTCGTAACCTTTAGAGCTCATGCTAATGCTAATGCTAATGCTACTTACGATGGAAAAGAGTTGGCAGCTCTCGGCTGGATTTTTCTGTCGATCACTTTTTAATTCTAGAGTTTAGTTCTCGTGTCTCAACATTACCAACTCGCTTGAACTTGAACTTAACAACAGATGAGACTGATTCAGCAGAATGAATCCGTATCGTCACTGAGCTCGTGTACCTCTGTGACGAAGAGTGTGCTGGGGTCAATCACGTCCAGGAAGTGCCTGAACCGACCAAAGAACGTGTTCTAAGAGGAGAAAACACATCAGACAAACAACATCATCACCAGCGAGACACGAAGAAGACATTTCATGCAAACGGTGCTTTCGATGTGTAATCACTGGAGTCGGGAAGGTTGAGGAACGACTCTGGATTGTGCCTCAGCAAAGAGAGGCAGCGGTTCCAGCTGTCGGCCAGTAAACAGGCGTCACAGCGGCAGCTGTTCCAACACACCAGGTGCAGCCGCCTCATTACGACCTCAGACTAACTGTTTCCTGTCGCCATCTCTTCGGGACCCGAATCCACTCACACTATTTGCAATTAATTTCTATAATGACTGTGCCAGAAATACCTTTCCATCATTTATTCATCACCGAGCATACGGAGTCATTTCAGATACAGCAACACACCACGCAGCACGGAGAGGCCCCGCCCCCTCCCCCCCCCAACTCCACTTTAATTACACTAACTGCTAATTTGGATGAAAGTCTGGTATCCGACTCACTGCTGTGCCTCGTGACATCCTGAACATATGGACGGCTGGTAACAACACGGCATGAGGGAATGGTTTTTATCTTTTTAATTAAATTGTTCACCGGTGCCGCTCCAACCTGACCAGTTGGAGCAAACAGTGGTAAGGGGGGGGGGGGGGGGAACCCGATCTCCAGCATGTCAATAACAGCCACTGGTCGTCCTACAGAAATACATTTAAAGTAATACTGATCACGCTCATGGACATTATTGTTTTTGGTCTAATATTTGTGCTTTCATTATTGGTCATGAATGTGTTTTATGTTTTGAACATGTGTTCATTTCACAGTCTATGCCATGAATATGCCAAAGCACTACTTTCATGTTTAAGAGGAAACTTAAAACTATATGCAAACAATTCTCACTTGTAACAATGCAAACACTGCAGAGGTCTGAATCCAGCGTTTATTTATCATCAGCTTATTATGGTATTTACAAGCAAAGGGTTGTTTAAAATTGCACTTTCATAAAGTTATGACAGCTAATCCGAGGCTTTTTAATAAAAAGTATTTAATACTATTAATGCTGCTGCAGCACGAGGACACTTCATGGTGCTGAGACATTGTTATCAATTTCACTTGTGCTTTTCCTCCATGACAAAACCATCTTCCCTTAACCTTTAACCCCATTACATCACCACGTGTGGAGAAATACAGCAGAGTACAAAGTACAAGAGTTGCCTCTAAGATGGTGGAGTAGAAGCTTCAAATGGAAAAACTCGAGTAGAGTACAAGTACCTCGAATGTTTACTCACTAACAGTTACTCGAGGAGCTCCATGTCACGTGAGACCGACAGGAAATCTGAGTCAGTGTAAGCCTCAACATACTGCGTGTGTGCGTGCGTGTGTCTGTGTGGAATACTCCATGTTGACAGTCAGAGTCCAGAGGAAGTGAACATTAACCTGTAAACTCGATCGCGTGCACGTTTTAAGCGTTACAGCACTAACGTTAGTTTGCAGCGCGTCACACTCGGACTTGTAACGTAAACGTCTGTTAACGAAAGACGGACAACAAGCCTCGCGCTTGACGTGTGCACACGTGAAGTATTTTAGTCAAGCTTCATTGTGTTGTGAATATTAATACCTGGTCGAACCGCGGCTTGCCGTGCTGGAACGTGACGTATTCAGACATGCTGCTGCAGAGACGCTACAGATCCACAGGCGCGTGCTCACCGACACCTCGTCGAACTGCGAGCTGTCGGTGCAGCGTCAGTGGCCCGGTTGCATTATGGGTAATGCAGTTCTTCCGGGCTGCATTGCGCAACAGGATGTGGTTTGAACATGTGTTTAGCGGACTACACTTCCCAGCGGAACACGCTTTGTTTACGGCGTTTTAAAACGGAAGTGAACGCGTAACGCGTCCGTCCGCAGCGCAGCAGAGCAACAATGACACGTTCTGAGTTCTACTGGCGGTGGACGCGCTGGAGGAGCTGGTCGGGTTCAGAGGAGAACATAGCCCTCTAGTGGTGGTTCCGGATTCAAGTCAGTAGCACAATGTGCAGGTATATGTGTGTGGTATTTATTTGGAAATGATGCATCACTCCCTGGAATATGGGGCTTGTAATGTAGGGGAGTTACATCCTATAAAAACCTAATAAAACCTCACAACATATCTGATGGCAGACACGTGCTCGTCTCTTACTTTAAGAATGAACAGTATATTACCTCACACACAGCACATGAGTTCACTCTGTGCTGTGTGAATACACAGTGACTGTAGATGCTCTTCAAAAACAAGGTACAAGGTACAAGTATTAAAGACTGTTATATTAAGTTATGTTAGATGTGGGTACGGGTTGCAGCTTCCATTACATTAAAGTGCTCGGTTTAGTTATCATTTTATCAAATGGGTTTCTGTTAAGATGTAGAAAACAGAATCATAATTAACATTTAAAACATCTGTACATCTATCTTTTGCTAATGCGAAGAAGAAACAAAGAGCAAACCATCAGAAACACAAACCCTGAATGCACCGCAAACAAAAAGACACAAACACACCAAAGAAAGATTTACACCCAAACATACGGTGAGCAAGAAACACAAAATATTCTTTATTAAATATACAAAATTTGTGAAACAGAATTGCGTCACGAATTGTAAACTTTCCAATCTCACATACTCCCTTAAGCACATTCCACCGGCGACACACTCAGAATACAAACAGTTGAGAATCAAATGAAGATGGAAGACATGGACGCTTCATAAGTGAATACGTCTCTACAGCCGCCTGTGCACTGGATCGCCCCGCAGAGCAGAGATGACGAGATGTCGCGATTGCTTCAGGCTCGCTGTGGAAGTAGCTCAGATCAAAGCTGAAACCGCAGAGCGATTAGAAAGTGCAGCGCGGTGTAAAGTAGACCCAACGATACGATCAACAGCCGGGTACAGTTATGTTCTGACGATTAAGTAGTGCAAGAACATCCACAAACGCTGTGACGGTGGCGTCACGTCAGAATACTGTGTGGCGCATCGATCCGCTCCATAGATTCACTTTCAAGGCTTTTTGTTTTGGCATTTCACAGGAAATCACTGCTCATGTTCTATTGGTATGCATACAATTCAGTGTTGTGCAGTGATCGAAACAATATCAAAAGAAAGCATCAGAAGAAGTAAAAGAAGGAGTGAACTCTCTCTCAGTCAACTCAGGCGTCTCCTCTTCCCAGACCTGCCTCCTCCCCCCTCCTCCCCTCTCCCCTCTCCCCTCGCCCCGACACGGCAAATCAAGTGCCAGATTCTTGACCAACGTCAAAACAGAAACAGAAATAAGGCAGCGTGGCATTCCAACACGCACATACATGCTGTCAAACGCAGCATGTATGCCTTTATAACACCTGACAGCAGAGCGATGTGACACACGCACACCGAGGGAGGGGGGGTCAACGGACACAGAGGGAGGGGGGGGTCAACGGACACAGAGGGGGGGGGGGGGGTCAAGGGACACCGAGGGAGGGGGGGGTCAACGGACACAGAGGGAGGGGGGGGTCAAGGGACACAGAGGGAGGGGGGGTCAACGGACACAGAGGGAGGGGGGGGTCAACGGACACAGAGGGGGGGGGTCAAGGGACACCGAGGGAGGGGGGGTCAAGGGACACAGAGGGAGGGGGGGGTCAAGGGACACCGAGGGAGGGGGGGGTCAAGGGACACAGAGGGAGGGGGGGTCAAGGGACACCGAGGGAGGGGGGGGTCAAGGGACACCGAGGGAGGGGGGGTCAACGGACACAGAGGGAGGGGGGGGTCAAGGAGCGGCACATTAGCAGGCATTTGGTCATCAGTGGCGCTGTGCTGATAGGACGGCAGAAGCAGGAGGTCAGAGCAGCTGTGATGGCTGATCTGGATACTGAGCGATACTGTCTTCACCTGATAACACTTACCCATAGAAGAATCAGTTAGCTTATGTGGCTGAGCATTATGGGTAGTTTCAAGACATGCCCAAAGAACAGAACGAAGGAAAAAGGCAGAAGGGAGGAGGAGGAGCAAGCAAAAGATAACCGGCCCTCATTGTGCGTATGAAAGAAAACCATTCACTCGCTGGCTAAGAACACTTTTGATCGTTCAGAAGCTGCAATCATTCCCAGTGATGTGCACGTGACGGGCTGAGCCCTCCTCCAACACGAGTCAGCGTGCTCGAGAACATCTGGGAACATTTGTAGAGTGTCAATCCAAAACAACAGACACCAGGAGGAAGGAGGTGCAAGTCATTGAAGACATCACTGTATCAGAAACACACCAGTGGTTTGGCATGAATTTACCTCATGAACCAAATATATGCTCTAAAATCATCAGACTATTTTCCAGCGTACTTGAAGATTATTGATACGTTTCCTTCCTTGTAAGCAGCCATTGGTTTCAGGTCATTTCAGCAATATCTCCACGGTCATTCGCTAGACGAGAAGATTCGACTCCAAGTATGGATCATTAACGATTAGCTTAGCTTAGCATTAAGACTTAAACAGGGGGGAACAGTTCGCCTGGCTCTGTCCAAATTTTAGAAAACGTTGCCGATAAACATGCACTCAGTTGTTCCTGGAGTTCTTGGGATTTTGAACAAAACAGGAAATCTGAAGCTGTCGCCTCAGATGAATAATCCATTCATCAAGAAGATAATCTGCAGATTCATTGAAAGCTGCAGACCGACAGGCTGTCGTCTGGTTACTGACGCTCTGCATCACTACCTTCAGAACACAACTGAAATGAAAGCACGGTGACGGATAGACGGTTAGTCTTGAGCAGGTCGTGCTGCATTGAGAGGGAGCGAAACCAATGGCTGCCTCCAAGGTACAGAATCACTCTAACGCCTGCTGGTGTGCTGCAGAAGTGGCCAGCATTGATTTAAAGTATGCAATTTGTAGTCAATGGTCTGAAACATGCAAAAGCACCAGAGTGGCCCTCCAAGTCGCTCGCGCTCCTTCCCGACTGCAGCGCTTTCTGAAGAAGGCTTCTGAGGAAGCGGTGCGAGGAGCGAGTTGGATCTTCAGCGTTTCTCTTGTGATGCGGTGATGGAGGTGAGGTGAGGTGAGGAGGAGGAAGCATCTCAAAACCAACTGGCTGTGTGGACCTGAAAACAACCTGAGGACCCGCTACATTCAGAACCGCCCGGACCAAAGCCTTCAACGAGGACGCGCTTCAGCACAGTTCAGCATGCCGGCTGGACAACATGGCCTCCGCATCGCTCAGCGCCGACATGTTTGTATCAAAAAGGACAGCAGAGCAGTGAAAAGACTAAAGAGCTGTTGTGGAGGACGGAGCGGGCCGAGCTTTTCCCGCCTCCGTCACTTTAACTTGGAGCGCACTTGCAGCAGAGTGGGCTTCTGCTCCATGATGCTCACCAGCAGCGTGTCAATGTAGTCCTCCAGGTCTTTGACCTGCGGCTTCAACTTCCTCAGCTCCACCTCCCGCTTCGCCAGCATCAGTTTCTGACGCTCGAACTCGGCCTTCTGCCTCTCCAGGTCGGCCTCGCGCTGCACCAGCAGGGCGACCAGCTCGCGGTGGTTCAGGTGGTAGTACGAGCCCGCGCCCTCAGTGCCCGACTGAAGGCAGAGACAGACAACAGGAAGAGGAATGAGAGCGTAACAAGGACAAGAGCGCCGTCACGGCTCATGCTGACTATCATTGAAATACACGGAACTCTGTATCCTGAGGATTCACCCCAAGAAAGAAGGTTTCCAGCAGCGAATGCAAACTCATTCATGAACAGGCCGATTTCTGCCTTTTGTTCGACTTAAAACAGATCAGCTGTCGTCTATAATCTATGTGAATTTAGTAAAGTAATCATATAATTCTACCCAAGATGCAGGGTTTTAATACATGATGTGTCCCACAATTCACCACAATAAACTAAATCTCATCACTTTTATTTAAAGTCGTGACTCAACCCAACGCTGCTATCAAACTAAAATCAAGCTTTCAATCTGCCTCAAATCTTTGAAACTTAAATTCAGACTACATATTTTGAAGATGGGGATAACAATACAAAAAGATGAAAGTATGAATGTGTGTTTATGAAACGAAGGCACAACTGGATCCGTAAGCAGCTACAGCCTGTTAACTTCACCTTTTATTCTGTACTCGTTTGATTTGTTCTAATTATTCATAATCATTTTTGTCGTGTAATATAAGTGCAGTTTGAAATTGTGCAGAAACTAAACACAAGTCATGATCGTCACATCTCACAACACACGCGCATGCTTCCTGTCTGCCTGTGCAGTGTGGTTACGCGTCACATGATGAACACAGGAACTCACCGCTACCTTCCTCCTGTCCGTCTCCTGCTCGCTGAGCTGGCTGCTCCTCCCCGGGTGGATGGTGGACTTGAGCTTCTCCAGGCCGGTGGCCAGCACTGACCGGCCCTCAGGCCGCTTGTCCTGGGCCGGCGTGGCCGCGCTCTGGGGCTTCACTGGGTGAGGGCTGGAGGGGACAACAAGCAGCACACAGTACACGGTCAGGGTGCCTCCTCCGAAGACTCCAAAGCTCCTCATGATTCATGGTGCACAGAGACAATTATCTTTCAGCCACGTGTCTGAAATTAGCATCTAAAATTTATTTAACGAAGAGGATTGAATTTACAGTTTGTGATTTGTGAGTAAAATCCTTTAAATGGCCGATCAAACAGTTTTAGCTCAAATAAAACTCGACACGCTCGTGGCTGTGGGTGATAGGATTCTTTTAATTAATTAACGATATAATACTTTTGGGTGTTACTTACAATCGGTGCCAATTAGCATTTAAATGTATTAAAATACCACCAAACTACCAGCGTGTTGTCTCATTAATTAGGTTCAAACTCAAATGTGCAGAGATTCACAACCTTGGCTGAAGGAAGTTCCAGGAACCCCAAGATAACTCTGAGGGGTCTCAAGATGATACAAATGGATAAAAATACTGAGATTTGTTAACTTTTTCTGACTTTTCTCAAAAGTTTGTTTATTTTCTTTGTGAAACAATAGATTCTCTCAAACGATGTGAGAAAAAACAAATCACTCGTTAGTTAAAATGTTGTCTCACTGTTAAATGATTACATTTAATTCAATGAATTTGCCTGCTGGAAAGTCTCGAGGACAAACAACCAGAAAGTAGCTGTGTGTTCAGGTCAACTCTACAACAACACAAAGACCGTTTCCTGTGTCAGTGACCTACATCTCACAAGGAAACGGCATCTATCAGAGCACTGAACCGCTTACTGCAGGGACTCGTGCACCAGGTGATGAAGGTTCAGCCATTATTAGAGCACAACACATTGCACCTCCAGGCCGATCAACCTTCTTCAAATCCCCAGAAAGAGTGAAAGGAGGTTAGACGTGTAAGAGCCCTCGTTAAAAGGAAATACTGGTGAAAATTGAAAGACTTAATTGCATGCGTTGATGCAATCAAACATGTAGAATTGTGTTAAATATGTTATTACCCCAAGGTGAAAAGGAAATGCTATCAGTGACACAACAACACCTTCTGTGCCTGGTCTCTGGTTGAGATTTTGGCAAACAGTGTGGCTGTGAGAACACTAGTTGGCCCTGTTGGGAGGGGCCGTTAGTGTGTGTGTGTGTGTGTGTGTGCGTGTGTGTGTTGGGAGGAAGGGTGTGTGTGTGTGTGTGTGTGTTGGGGGGAAGGGGGTGTGTGTGTGTGTGTGTGTTGGGGGGAAGGGGGTGTGCGGTAGGACTCAGGGCAAAATAATAACTGCTAATTGGCCTGAGGCTCTGTTTCCCTTCCCGTTACCACAGAGCCAGGACACACAAGACACCTGCAGAGGAGTCCTGTTAACACCAGTATATACTGTGTGTGTGTGTGTGTGTGTGTGTGCGTGTGATCAAAGTGATGAACAAGAGAAGGTGACACCACGAAGGAGAATCCCCTCGAGAGTCTGCTGCACAGAATGAAAGCAGGCGGAAGCAGAGCAGCAGAGGAGACTGAAGAGTCCACAGGACAGACATTACTGGAAGTGCAGAAAAAGTGCTTCCTCCACCATTTGTTTCACACCGAGCACTGAGCATGTGCAACCTCACCTGTTCTGCTGATTGGCTGCCTGCTGCTGCTGCTGCTGCTGCTGCTGCGTCTCCTCAAGCATTGGCTTTGGCGGCGCAGCTTGCGCCGTGCTGGGTGGTGACCTCGCCGCAGCGTTGGCAAAAAGAGGGAAGGAACAGAGCGCGAAAGGGGAGCTATTGCTTTGAGGAGTTAGACAGGGAGCAAGGGAGGTCAGAGAGGGGAGCTGAGGGCCAGGCTGAGCTGAGGAGGACTCTTGTATCGCACCGGGATCGCTCCCAAAGGAGGGCAGGAGGAGGAGTCCGTCAAAGGCAGGCGTCAGCGTGCCTTCAGAGGTGGAGCGGTGGAGCGTCGCGCTTTGTGGCTCGGGACTCGGCGACAACACGTGCCGACTGTCCACACCTCCCCCGTTGAGCTTCCTCAGATCAAAGCTCGCGTAAGAGTCCGTAGATACCGCGGGGAGGAAGCCGAAGTCATCCGCCATCATGAAACTTGGCTCGAGAGTCGCCGTCTTGTCGGATCCTCCAGATGGGCCGGTCTGTTTGGTGTCCTCGTCACGCGGCTTGCATTCATTGGTGGAATCTTCAGAGCAGAGCGTCGCGTTTGGCTCCGAGCCGCTGGAGCACTTTGAGGTCTGGTGAGACTCGCAGGTCTGGTAATCCTGCGAGTCTGTGCTGACCGAGAGGCTTGGGAAAAAGCTGCTGGTGCTCTGAGTGGACAACCGGGTGTGCAACAGCACGTCGTCAAAGTCTCGGCTGGGACCGTTCGCAGTGTGACTGGTGCTGAGGACATCGCCAAGAAGCCCGAATGGTATTGGGGAACGCTGGCTTGCATCCTGCCCTCCTACATCTGTGCTCTCAATGGGCGAGTCCAACAAACTGCGCCTCGCATCAAGGGAGGAGGTTATGATGTGTAGTGATGGGTGTGTGGGGTAGAGTTTCTCATCTGGAATCGTAAAAGTCATCATATCCGTAGGGTCGCTGACAGATACAGAGGAATCATTTAACACCGTCGAGACATCCTGCAGACCTTCACCTGTGCATTCCTCTCCGTGTTCATTGTCAGACTGTCGAGATTCTTTGGATTCCGGCTGCATTTCTGGTAACAAGTCAGTGCTTGAAAGGTTTGGTGACTGCGTACCAGCGTCCTCACTTGCATTGATCGCCGGCTGCTGATGCGTAAGCGCTGGGGACTGCTGTGCCGATGACCGCTCGAAACCGCTGAGATCTGCCTCTTCATCAGCGCCACCGTGCTGAGCTACATCGGCTGGAGACAGATCAGTGGACCTGTCGGTCATGTCATCTTCTGATTCTGAGTGCTTTACAACAGACGAATCAGAGGATTTCTCAAAGCAGAGGATGTTGCTTTCAAAGTGCTGTGCCTCGGCTTCCTCGGAGGAGGATGCAGAGAATTTGTCTGAATAAGACGAGAGGCAGGAGAGGAAATCCTCTTCTGCTTCTGAACTGCCGATACCCGAAGAAGCGGGATCTGGGGAGCCGCTGTTGAGCTTTACAAAGGGGGCGTGACAGGGGGCCTGGTGCCCATTAGTGTCGGTGAAGTCGTTTGCGTTAGTAGCGCTGTTAGCTTGATTAGTCTCAGCATCCAGTTCTGGTGCGTCACTCAAAGGGATGTCGTCAATCTCAAAGCTTGCGTGCTCCGGGATTGTCTCCAGGAATTGTGCAAATGTGTCAAAATGACTTGTGCCGGTGGCCTGGCCGAGGGCCTTTTGTGCATCGGATGCAAATCCCGTGTAAGGTTGGCGATGTAGTGCGTCGATTGAATCTGTGTTTGGATCCGTTATAGGTAGTGATGCTCCTTCATCAGCGCAGTGTTCCGGTGGATGGTCGCCGGCTGTGTTCTGCTGTGCTCTGCAGTCTGTGGTCGGATCCTCAGGAGACTGCAGCCTGCCAGCTGCAAACGCTGCGAAGGACTCGTCCCACTCCGAGTCCGGGTTCAGCTCCCCGGCACACACAAGAGGGCCGGGCAACGTCATGCTGAAAGGTTTCGCCCCTTCAAGAGGTCGTTCCCCAGCTTCGCTCTTTGCAACCGTACCGGCGACGGCGTCCTCTGTGGGCGGGTAGTCGTGAGTCAGGTTACCCGCCTGCGGAAAGAGTTGAGCTATGGGGGGCCGGGAACTGGAGAGATAGGGCAGAGGAGGCAGCGAAGGTTTTAGGGGCTGAGGGGTTAGCGGGTCGTCATAGAAAGGATTGTGCTGGAGGACAGAGAAGAAAGGGTTGCAGGGGGTTATGGGAGGCGGTGGGGTCTGTGAGTGGGAGAAAGGGTTAGTGTGATGCAGCGGGGACACCGGGGGGGCGGGCTCTACGGGGGGGTGCTGACTGGGTGGTGGGTGGGGGGCAGTGCTGGGCTCTAGTTTAGGTGACACCACCAGGCTGTGAAAGGAAGGGCACACAGTCCTCTCGATTAGTGTGGATAGTTCACACAGCTCCACCTCAGGCCTGCAGGAGGCCGTTCTGTCTCAAGTCACATCGTCATCACACATTTTAACACAGTCGCTCTTCTTTAACACAATTCACTCACAATGCTTTGCCCTTTTTATTCCTTTGAACTCTGATTTAAATCATGACCTGGAGAACACCTTTAAACCTGCAGTCACTGTTTGGCCACTTGAGGGCAGCGCAACAAGCTGTGAACGCAGCTTTGGCTTTTCGTACCTTTTACAGTGAACGTGATAGAAAAGACTCGTCAGTGTGAACGTCCCGCAGACACACAGACATTCACTTGTTTTGGCTCCATTTTTAGAAATATCAGCAGTTACATGCTCCACTATGGTCTAACTGTCGGTCTGCTGTTTGGTGCTTTTTCACTGAAGCTGCCTTTGATGAGAGCAGAGAGGTGAACTAAACACTGAAGCTGCAGGCTGAAAAACCAAAACAATGAGCCGGAAGACACTAAAGCGCTCCACAGAGTCTGAGGGGAACTTATGACTCTCAAACCAGCTGTGGATTCATCGCTACTAGTGATGAAACTAAACCTCTGTGCCTCTGGTGTGTTTTCAGTGATGCAGCTGGGTGTAGTGATCACTTAGTGCTGCTGGTGCCAACTTGGCAACTTTCCCCGGAGATAAAGGCATGTGTGCGAGTAGGCGGTGGAAACGTATAGTTACGGAGCTGGCAGAGAGGCAGCGAGTGGACTCGGGTCCAGAACAGCTGAGCTCGCCTCAATCAGCAGATGCTTATCGGGCCAATATTGTGTTGCCGCTCAGTGTTGTTTCTGCAAACATCACGAGACCTGCGGCTCTTTGGTCTCCGTCGGGTCAATGGATGGTAAAGGCTTCCTACACAGCTGAATTAAAGATGACTTCTTCCATCAGACACTGCAGGAGCAACGCACTCAACACGTGAGTGAGCAGAGAGAGTACAGCGGACCCCTCCAGATGAATGACCCACTGAAGAATGGGCGCGTGTTCAAGTGGAAATAAAATGAGATGCCTCCCCTTTCTCCCCACACACACACACACACACACACACACACGCACACGCATAGACGAAACACACACACACACACACACACTACAAACGCATAGACGAAACACACACACACACACACACTACAAACGCATAGACGAAACACACACACACACACACACACACACACACACTATCTGTAAGAGAACAGATATTGTTCCAGCTCGCGTCGGCATCTTTCCATTGGAATCGGCGCTGAACCAGCGAGGCTTCGGCTCGATGGAGCTGATCTCACCAGCGCTGCTCCTGCAGTGCAGGTCCCTGCTGTGAGCAGAGCCTGAGCCCAGCAGCTGAGCAGGGATGTGTGCTGGTGCACAGGACGTTCAGAGTGAACTACTGCTGCGATGATTTTAACATGCAACCCTCTGCTGTCCACTCCGATCTAACCTTCTGCAAGTTGTGTTGGATATTCTTCACTTCAACCTCTAAACAGTTACCATATCATGTGACCTGTGAAACAGTAAATACTACCTTTTAAAGGAATATCACAACACTTCGGGGAACAGGCTTATCTTTGGAGCAAAGAGTCGATGGATACGCCCTCATCGCTGGAGCTAGGAGGCCATTAGCTTAGCATAAAGACTGGAAACAGCTAGCCGGACTCTGTCCAAAGTAATAAAATAAAACTTTCTTCTTTCAATAAAATCCTACAGAGACATCCTGATACACAAGTACGTCGTCTAAGCTGATAATAACATTATAAATTGATAAACATATTCAAACTCAAATCTTTCAAAAAATCGTATGATTTTGCACTAAATTTCTAAATTAAATGAGAAAATACTGAAGAACAAAGAAAACCACGTGGTTATTTCATATAGACTTATTGAAATAGCAGAAACATATATATATATATATATATATATATATATATATATATATATATATATATATATATATATATATATATATATATATATATATATATATATATATATATATATATATATATATATATATATATATATATATACATACACATACACATATATATATATACACATATACATATATACATACATATACATATACATATATACATATATATATATATATATATATATATATATATATATCTATCATATATATATACATACATATATACATATATATATATATATATACATATATATATACATACATATATATATATATACATACATATATATATATATACATATATATATACATACATATATATATATATATATATATATAGTGATAGAACCTGCTAACTCTGACTCATTAGAGGCACGCCCACTTGGCACTAAAGGGAGAATTACTCGCTTTAAATACTTGGAATGGAGCAACAGTTGGGCGCAGTGACTTCCTGGAGTGTCGTCCTCACGGCGAGGTTGCCAGGTTATTACATGGTAATTACCTGGTGTTGGTGGTTACCTACTGACTCCGTACTTCGACATGAGTGGTATCGATCTTTTCATGTAACCCTCAGAAAGATGGCAAGTTTCTGCCAAATAAAACCAAAGTAAAGGAGCCACCTGCAATAAAACTCCTCAGTCTGTGACTTACGATGCAAAGAAATCTAAACCGTGCAGCTACTCGTCTCCTAATTCAATCACGTTCATCTTGAAATGAGAATTCATCAGCGGTTTACACATCGGTGTGTGTTCAGCGATGGCAGTGTGTGTCTCACCTGGGTTTGCTGTGCGAGTCCTTTGATCCAAACCATCCCTTGTGTTTGTCCTCGGCCTGTTCAGACTCATCCTTGGACTGACTCTGTCCTCTCCCCGCAGACTCGCTCCTCCCCTGAGAAAACAAGTTCCTCCTCTGCTTCTTCCCCTGGCTCTCCGACTCCACCGTGGAGGAGGAGGAGGAGGCGGATTTGGGCGGAGCGGGCCGTCCCAACTGCTCCTCCTCCTCCTCCTCGCCCAGCATGGGGCCGCTTTGCTCCAGGGCCGCCGCTATGGCTGCCTTCTCCTCCTCGCAGGGCTTGTCAAAAGACCAGCGGCGGCCATCTCCGACGGGGCCCTTGAGGAGGTCCGTGGAAGGCCTGAGGTTCTGCAGAGACACGGAGAGAGGCAAAGACTTCTGCAGCGGGCCCAGGCCTAAAGAGTCCGCAGGGTTCCCTGAGCCCGGGTCCAGGGGCTGGACGCCGTACGCATGGCTTCCGTTAGCGCACACAGTGAGCTGAGGCACTGCGATGGTGATCTCACCGTCCTCATCACCGAACTCGCATATGAGAGAGGACGTGTGCTCTGCAGAAACCAGAGCAGAGAGACAGAGGCAGCGTGATGAAGACGAGATCAATAACTCACATTTGCAGGGAAGTTAACGGGCGATAACAGCGAGTAACAGCTTAGACTGACCAGACGTTTCCCAGCTGGATGGACTAGCATCACTAGCAGAGATACAACGCACGTTACAATAAAGGCTTTCTAGTATGCAGTGCAACATCCCTGCACTCAGGTGATGTAACCATGGAGACGGCACTCAGGGGACCACCTGCCTCCACAACGTCCACACACAGTACAGCAGCTTCACATGTGGGCTTTTCACTTGAAGTTAATTCATCATCTGCACATTATTAACTCGTATTATGCACATGTGCTTTAGTCTGTTAGCTGAAGGTGAATGATACGGACAATCGCAGCTTTTTAATACGTCATTATATTCACCTAAGTATTCAAAAACAAGCTGAAATTATTGTTTTTTTTATCTAAAATAAAATGATTTATGGTAACAAACAGAGACCCGTCCATTCACCTTTATTCAGATAATTAAAGTATTTGTCGCACCCTTCTGTTTAATGACCACCTCTCCTGTAGCACGAACCAGCTAAAACCAGTTTCACAGCCGCCAGTCACTCAACAGTGGAGCTTCCTTTCAGACATGAATACAAGTGACAACTTCATAAACGAGAACATAAACCAGATCTCTGAAACCACTGACAGTTCTCACAGAGCTCTGAAGGAAGTGCTTTATTTAGAGATGTTGGAGATAAATTACCCTGAAACTATTTATCGATCAGTCGATCAGTCGACTGACAAATAAAGAATCCGCAATTATATTAGTTCATGTTTTCATCACGATTAGTGGAATAAATGCTAAATATCTGCTGCTTCCAGGCTCCAGCATGACACCATGTGTTGCTGTTCCTCCTCATGGATCATCATCACCTGAATATCTTTGGCTTCTGGACAATCCGTCAAACAAACAAGACCTTTACGACTTCATCGCACTGTAGAAAGGAACGATGAGCATTCTTTCACAACTATGTGATATTTCACTGACTTGGTTGTTTGCGAGAGGGGAGGCTGACGAGTGGAATAGGAGGAACAGAAGGAGGACTGAACAGTGTTGCTCACTCTCACCTGGGCTGTTGTCGACCGTGAGGTTGCTGCTGTTGCTGGGCGAGTTGGAGAGGTCGGAGACCACCACGCTGATGCCGGCCGTGGGGCTCAGGCTCCCCCCCCGCGACGACGACTCGCTGCTCTCCGAGCCCAGCGACGCGCTGGAGCGAGTGTCCGACGACTTCCTCAGCTTCCCTCTCAGGAAGAAGGTCCTCATCTTGCTCCGCCGGGCCTCGCCGCCCTCGTCGTCCTCGTAGTCCTCCTCCCCGCCGCCGTCGCTCGGCAGCCGCTGCCGTATGCGGTGAAGGGAGCCGTAGCCGCTGGGGAGGACGTCCTCCTCGCTGGACCTCCTCTTCCCCTTGATGCGCTCTTTGAGCTTGCCGAAGGTGGAGGCGCCCTTGTCCTTCATGACCAGCTCGTACATGCTGGCCGTCAGGTTGTTCCGGGTGAACTGCACCGTGACTTGAACGTCTCCTCGTTCCTTCTCCTTCTTCCCCGATTTGGAGTTGAGCTTGTACCACCTGCAGCAGACACCAGATTACTCAGGAGGTTAACAGCAGACGCACTCAGCAGCTAAACAACAAGTCATTTCATCAATTAGTTGGTCGGCAGAAAATCAATTAATTGTGGAGGTCGTTTATCAAACAGAAATGCAGAACTGTCGGCGGTTCCAGCTTCTGAAATTTGGTGTATTTGCTGCTTTGTTCTATTTAACATCATTGTTTTTTCATGTCTAACTGTTGGTGAGATCATGTCGTTAAAACACCATCCTGGGCTCTGTGATGATGTTTTTCATTCTTATTAGACATTTTATGGCTAAAATGATGAATGAATTAATCACAAACAGTCATGAATTGATCCCCACGTCTTCCTTTTGATACCTGAACTGGGTTTCTGTTTACGGTTCTGGCCCTGGATGGAGTTGGAGGAGATATTTTGGGCACCGGGTTCCATAAGTTAAAGCCCCATCGACGGTGTGAGGGGACTCGGAGCACTTCTACAGCTTTGGATCAACATGAAACTCTCTCGACTAAATCATCAGTAGAAAGGATTAACAGCTGCGTTCAATATCTGGTTCTTTGATAATAAAATAAATAGTCAAAAGGTACAAGTCTGTGTACAAAACAAACGTAGAGTCTGAAGGTGCAGTTCAGCCAGAAACATCATAGCAGCTCGTGCTGTGTGTTACATGCGGCACTAACTGTGGGAGAAAGCTAACGTAGACATTGTTGAGCAGAACTCTGCATCTCAAATCAAATCGCTTTTAAGTTCTCTGTTCATTTTAAAGGAATTCAGCAACTACTGCGCCGTGTTTAGTGGAAAACATCACTAAGTACGAAGCCTTGTGAATCCTTATTGGCTTCTTCTCCGTGGAAACAGCAGCCGAGGCTCATGGGTATTGTAGTATCTATACCTGCCTGCCATGTCAAATGATGAACAAAACATCTCAGGAACAAAGCCTGAGGAGACAATGAAATAAAGCTCCAGGATCATTACATTACTCAGAGAGTACTGTGTCTCTATGATAACCCCCCCCCCCCACTTCACAGCTCTAGCAGACAAAAACACTTCACCGAGTCATTCTTCGTTTCAGCGTTGACATGAAACGATGTGAAGGAGTGTGTTGTTATGATGGTCGGGCTAAACTGTCCTCAAACAGCTCGAGTGTGTGTCTGTGTCCTGTTAACACCGCTGCATGTGGCCAGACATGCCGTATGGGATGTCATCAGACTGGTTATAAGCAAGAACACTGAAGGAAAACAAAAGCTCCTTTCTGACTCAACAGTGAGTGTCCTACTTAAGTATGAGAGAGCAGATTGCTCCAACTGTAAAGTGCTTTACTGGACGGACACGGTTCTAAGAAACGCTGCGTACGGTGGGCGTAGCAGCGCCAACACGTTCACCACACCGTGACTCATGGGAAAGTCTCATCTGCTGCGCTTCGACCGGCCTACAAAGATAATATGACTGAGCAGAATTCCCCCTGTTAACATGTCCTTTCTGAAACGTGGCTGTTACCAGCATGAAGTCATCAGAGCAGGGAGCAAGACTGAAACCCGGGCCTGAAACCAAGACCTGCTTTTATTTTCTCACTTCCTGTGCTGTGGGGCTACTTTCACCTCGCACCACCTCACAGCGCCGTGTTCACAAATAACTCGGTGAGGTTGGGTCACACGTACCTGCCCAATATTTCACAATACCTTTCTGAAAGAGTACAATTCTACTTGGTTCCACATGTGGGTTAAACAGTAGTGTCACGGAAATATGATCTAATTACATCACTGAAAAACAATCCAATAGACAAAGACAAAAAGAGCCCAGCGGCAAAGCTGTGCTTTAATGAGCAAATGCTGACATCTTTACCGAACACACATCGCTGCTGAAAATAGAACAAAAAACGTGTCTGTAACTGAATTAAATGTAGCTGACTTTGTAATCACTTTAAGTGGTTGTGAAATACTGACAAACAAGTGAATTCAGTCTCAATACACACACATGAAACAGGATGTCGGAGCAGTTAAAGGAGGTAAGCACAACTGAAATGCCCCGGTGTGTCGAGTCAACAAGAAAACCTAAATGTCACGCTGCGGAGAGACAAATGTGCGAGTGAAGAAAAGTCAGAAGAAACGAGGTTTAAACTTCAAATACGAGACATGAAAGAAAACAAGACTAAAGTACAAACACTGAAGTAAGAAGCATCTGAGAAAGAGCCTCACACATTTACTGCATGGACAGAAAACTGTACTTTTCATTTCCCCCCAAAAAACAGGATTTCCTCTTTTTGTTCTGAAAACCTTCAGTGTGACTCTGCAGAAACTCAGCGAGGCAGGAAATTAACACGAGGCACAACACAAACACTTCTAAATGAAGACTGCAGACTGAACGCAGCGGCCGTTAGACTGCTGATCTTCTGGTTCAATTATGAATCAATACTTTTTTATGGCTGCTATTATTTGTTTTTATCAATGTCATACTTAAAGTCTTCCATGTATCCTCCACAGTTATAATATCACAGTGTAAAAAATGTGAGAACAGCATGTAGACTAAACTAAAAAACTAAAACAACAAAATAATAATGAAATCCTTTTATTTAACGCTGCAAATACTGTGCCATCGTAGCATGTTAGCGTGCTAATGTTAAGGTGTTATCATGATCACAGTTAGCATGCTAACGTTTAGGTGTTATCATGATCACAGTTAGCATGTTAGCATGCAAACTTTATTAAGGTGTTATCATGATCACAGTTAGCATTTTAACGTTAAGGTGGTATCATGATCACAGTTAGCATGCTAACGTTAAGGTGGTATCATGATCACAGTTAGCATGCTAACGTTAAGGTGTTATGATCAAAGTTAGCATGTTAGCATTCTAACGTTATTAAGGCGTTATCATGATCACAGTTAGCATGCTAACGTTAAGGTGTTATGATCAAAGTTAGCATGTTAGCATTCTAACGTTATTAAGGTGTTATCATGATCACAGTTAGCATGCTAACGTTAAGGTGTTATCATGATCACAGTTAGCATGTCAACATTAAGGTGTTATCATGATCACAGTTAGCATGTTAGCATTGCTAACGTTAAGGTGGTATCATGATCACAGTTAGCGTGTTAACATTAAGGTGTTATCATGATCACAGTTAGCATGCTAACGTTAAGGTGTTATGATCACAGTTAGCATGCTAGTATATAATGTTTAGCAGGAGAGTGGGGCTGGGCGATGTGGAATCATTATCAAGATATTAATACCGATTTATTTTGTCTGACATCAACTTTCAGTGTCCTGAGCGTCTGATATTTATTCATTAAAAGGCCATTAGCATTACACTCTTCTGAACCCAGTGTTTGTATTTCCAGGTCCTGTTCGCGTATGTAGCAAAAGAGTTCCCTTCTCTAGCAAACAAAAAAAGCATCCGTGTAATTGTAGGCTGCAGGACAACACACACACACACACACACACACACTGTTATGTAATCATCATCATCATCATCCTGCCACGGACCTCAAGTTCAGCCCTGAAAACACGGTAACACCCAAGATGAATGCCAGTGAAAACAATTAGCAGACAAACTGCTTCCAGAACAAAACACTGGGAGAGCCTCAAATAACAAGCAGGCGGAGCCCCGAGCCCAGAAGAGAGGAATGCAGATGCTTTTTAAAGCTCACAGGAACAACAAAGCATTACATCGCACGTAAATAGACAGCGATGGAAATGTGCCACCTGAGAAATGTGAAGTATGTTAACTCATCCACATTTCATTCAAGACGGCGGAACAAGTGGCACTCCCATCAAGCATTCAAATCAGTTCAGCAGAGGCTCAATTATTCTAATCGGATTTACTTTGGAGCATTTCATTTAATCAAATCATGTTACCGGATTATCAATCGACATGTTTTTCTACGTTTGGAGGCGTCCAAACAACACAGAGATTTGAGCAAACTCTCTCTGCTCTAACATTGTAAACCAGTGCTTCTACCTCACATGCCTTTTAGGTGTGGACTCCAGTTTCACACCCATGTGCCAACAATAGTATCAGCCCTCCTCCCGACTCCCTGCACCCGAGGGACGGATCACATTCCAAACACAGGACCAGCACGCCAGAGGGTTCTTCTTCTGCAGGCCTACAGCTGCTGCTCCTACATCCACCGTGCGGGGGTTGTAATTTAGGGCGCAAGTCCCTCTTAGCTTCTACTTTTTCTTCTTTTCTTTGGAGATCATGGAGCAAATATAACTCTGGTATTTATTTGACTGAGGCAGACTGACTTACATGAAAAGATCGGAAGAAAAACATCTGTATGCTGAAAAAAAAAAACACATTTCAGAAGACATTTTTATGACACAAACTATCTTTTAGTTTGTTTTTTCGAAGACGATGCAAAAAAGAAGAAGTTACAGATCTATTTACGTGCATGCACCTGTGGGTCATGTGACTCGTGAGAAAGCCTGACAACAACAAATGTAAACGTAAGTAACATGAGGCCTAAATACAGAAACTGCAACACAGACAGAAAAACAGCAGCCTACATTTTGAACCCCACGTCCTCAGGCAGAGGACTGAAGAGGACCCAGTTTCCACACAGACTGCTGTAGAGCTCGTTCTTTCATAAACACTCCCATTCCAGAGCTGCAGAGCATGACTGCATATCTGCTTCCCTATCTTCCAAAACAGGAAATCACAACACTCCACCCCATCCCTGCATGACACCATCTGCTCAGCGGCTTCCCTGAGCTGCCTTCTTATTCTAGGCTTCGGCTTCGTCTGTGGAACAAGTCGATCCCCAGAAAGCGACCTTGAAGGCAGTGCAGGGCTGAAATTACAAGACGAGTAGGCCGTCAACCTCCTTCATCCAGCGTGTACTCGGTCTCTGGGAGCCTGGCTGGTATCTGAGCCACGCAGAAGAGACTCCCTGAAATAAAACCGGTGCCAAGGGCGCAGGATCTGTGTCAACCGTGGGGTTTCACTCACCAAACATATTGTTATTTAAGGTCATTTCACTCTCAATACTCTTTGTTCACAGGGGCCTCTACAAGGGCAGACAGAGCTTGATGCACCTGGAGAAAACATCTCAACCACTCTGTCACATTTAGAGATAAAACCTGTTGAGTGAGGTTGTACTCGGGCAGAAAGAAGAATGCTCTGTGATTAGTAGATGTGTGTAATCCATGTAATCATGAACCAGGAAGTATAAAGATTGCAAATACCCACACAGAGCGGGTGGAATGGGTCAAAGATAAAAACTAGAATTTTACCCAGGAGTCCGTCGTAACATGCAGAAAGTGACAGGTGTTGCTGGCTTTCGGAGAAAAATGCACAAAATGCTAACATCTGCATGTCTATGAAGGTAAATGTTTACCATCTTTGTTTAGTGTGTTGGCATCCAAACATTTGCTAATTTAGCCCTAAACACAAAGGGGCTGATGGGAAATGTTACTGGTTTTGCGATATTTTGGCTCAAACCAAAATACTGGACAAGTTGAAATTTTGACCCGACGAGGGCGACGACAGGAAACGGCATCACCAAAGTTCATCCTCTGGGCACACCTGGGATATGTGCACCAAATACTAATAGTTGTTGATATTTCAGTCTGGACGGACAGACGTGCCATAGACAGATATTGACGTTCCAGTGGATCAAACCACTGGGCATTCCATGACGCTAACACACAAAAACAACTCAACAGCAAAAATACTAAATGTATTCTAAAACAGCAGGTCAGATTTGTGTCCAAATAAATTGGGACTCACAAACATTAGATCTTTGATAAACATAAATGTTCTCTTAAATATCAGATTCATTGGGATAAACAGCCACGTTCAACGAGAGTCAACAGCGCCGAGCACGCTGCAAAAACTACAACCCACGCTGCGCTGAAGACGCTCGTCCTGCACTCAGAGGGTGCTGGTAGGCGAGTGGTGCTACTTCATTTTAATAATCAAGTGGACGCTTCCCCTTTCATCTCCAGCTATGATATGAGCCAACAAACCCTCGCAGCACGCTGGGTAACGCTGTACTGTGGCCTGTGATTGCTGCCTTCATCAGCAGAAGTAGGAGACCACATTCCACATCTGGATGTGATGAGCTCGAACCTCACCGCCAACGTCCCTCCCAATGCTTTCACACAACCGAGCATTGTATCTTCAAACCACACCTCCTCGGCCCAGGTCATACTAAACCATACAAACAGTCATTTTATTGTGAAAAGTTGGTTTAAAAAATAAAGAAAGGTTGCCAACCCTTTGCAGACAGAGAGGACAGGTCAGCGAGAGAGAAATGCACTTCTACGGATTAAATACCGTAGTACTCAGGGTACTGTAAGGACAGTAGTAGACGGTAGTAGACGGTAATAGACAGTAGTAGACAGTAATAGACAGTAGTAGACGGTAGTAGACGGTAATAGACAGTAGTAGACAGTAATAGACAGTAATAGACAGTAATAGACAGTAGTAGACGGTAGTAGACAGTAATAGACGGTAATAGACGGTGGTAGACAGTAGTAGATAGTAGTAGATAGTAGTATAGTAGTAGATAGTAGTATAGTAGTAGACAGTAGTAGATGGTAGTAGACAGTAGTAGATAGTAGTAGATAGTAGTAGATAGTAGTAGACGGTAGTAGACGGTAGTAGACAGTAGTAGACAGTAGTAGACAGTAGTAGATAGTAGTAGACAGTAGTAGACAGTAGTAGACAGTAGTAGACAGTAGTAGACAGTAGTAGATAGTAGTAGACAGTAGTAGACAGTAGTAGATAGTAGTAGACAGTAGTAGATAGTAGTAGACAGTAGTAGATAGTAGTAGATAGTAGTAGACGGTAGTAGATAGTAGTAGACGGTAGTAGATAGTAGTAGACGGTAGTAGACGGTAGTAGACGGTAGTAGACGGTAGTAGACGGTAGTAGACGGTAGTAGACGGTAGTAGACGGTAGTAGATAGTAGTAGATAGTAGTAGACAGTAGTAGATAGTAGTAGACAGTAGTAGATAGTAGTAGACAGTAGTAGATAGTAGTAGACAGTAGTAGATAGTAGTAGATAGTAGTAGACAGTAGTAGACAGTAGTAGATAGTAGTAGACAGTAGTAGATAGTAGTAGACAGTAGTAGATAGTAGTAGACAGTAGTAGATAGTAGTAGACAGTAGTAGATAGTAGTAGACAGTAGTAGATAGTAGTAGATAGTAGTAGACAGTAGTAGATAGTAGTAGATAGTAGTAGATAGTAGTAGACAGTAGTAGATAGTAGTAGATAGTAGTAGACAGTAGTAGATAGTAGTAGATAGTAGTAGATAGTAGTAGACAGTAGTAGACAGTAGTAGACAGTAGTAGACGGTAGTAGACGGTAGTAGACAGTAGTAGACAGTAGTAGATAGTAGTAGACAGTAGTAGACAGTAGTAGACAGTAGTAGATAGTAGTAGACAGTAGTAGACAGTAGTAGATAGTAGTAGATAGTAGTAGATAGTAGTAGACAGTAGTAGACAGTAGTAGATAGTAGTAGATAGTAGTAGATAGTAGTAGATCCTTGCATCTCATAAAACAAGCTGGAATTCTTAAGAAGAAAATAATGGATTATTATCAAATAATTATGTCGTGAAAATAATGATAAACACAGGATGATCATTTTTTTCAACTCAACGGAATGACCCTGATTACAGAACCAATATCTATAATATACAAAAATAAACAAATAAATTGTGGTGACAAGAAAACAACACAAGATAAATGAATCCTGCTCATCCTTAGTGTTACGCAACAGTAAGAACGAGCCAACAGAAGCTGCAGCTGCAGCTGCATCCTGATAACAAGGCCGCTGCTGTCGGTCCACTTTCAAAGCCTGCAACAAATGAAAGAACTTTCCCTCCGTTAGACTGCGCTGCTGTTACACAAGGCCATCGTATGTGAAGCTCAAGGCCAACGTCTGCCTTTCAAAAGGCAGATTCCTGTTCACTTTGTGTTGAGATGCCTCAAGAACGTAGAGCACTGTGAGACTAAACGTGGCTTTAAGCAGACTTGCACTTGCTAGCATCCCTTAGCAATTAGCTGCTTTGCATAGCATGCTAGCTCACTACCTAGCTACCAGAACAGTCATTTCCATGCGTCTTCTTCTCGTCTTTGCTTCACTGGATCTCCATGATGATGCCACAAAGGCTGCTGGGAGATTTGTGATGCGACTGCACTGCTCTACATGACTCAGGAATATAAGTTACCAATAGGAGTTGCATGTAGGCCGCTATATATCCTTTGATTATATAACATTGGAGTTTATAAATAAATAAATCTCTTTGTTTTCAACAAGCAGAGGTACATTTGTGTTGTATAGGATTGTCCGGTGACCCTGTTATGTAACTTCTGATGTCCATTAGACCATATTCTGTCTCTGCAGCAGCTACTGAAAGTCTGTCTGCACTTAACAGAGGATTTGGCTGGATGTACATCTCTCTCACACACACGCACACACACACGCACACACACACGCACACGCACACACACACACACACACGCACACGCACACGGCCTGCCGCAGTAACACTCTCTTGCCTGAAACAACATCAGAGCTTTGCCTTCTTCAGATAAACAACATGACAGGCGACGTAAAACGGAGACAGTAATGGCAGTAAAACCAGCGGTTGTAAAATATCAAATCTAAATCATAATGTCGGCGCTTCAAGAACCACCCGACCGACACCGAGAGGAATCCCTGGACTGCAGAAAAAAAGAGCTGAAACTTAAAAATTACTCTCTTGGGAAGAAACTAGATTATCAAAGGAGGAAATGTGCACGACAAGTTCAATATTCAGCAAACATGTCGCAAATGATTATCTTTGTTTTGTTGATAGCGTGGGTTGCGTGTTGTTGTCCACCGTGTGTTGATCTGGCAGCGCTTCTGTAGCTTCCTCCTGACAGACCCTGCAGGGGAATTCCCCCAACGCCCACCTTTCGGGGAATCTGCTCTGCACCGATAGTTCATCACGCAGATGCGTCACGGTCACTGCATCCTCCCATGCCACCCATTCAGTGGCAGCTGCTCTGCTTCATGCAATGAAGACATTCTAACTAAAGAGGAGATGTTAGGAGAACGAAGCATTCATGGGGTTGCTTTGCTGCTTCTTTGTTATTGCTCGTTTTAAAACTGTCCTAATTCAACGCTGGTTATTTAGAGTGCTTTACAGTTACACTTGGTTACAACAGCTGCAGGTAGTAAGCTAGCTAGCTAGCCATGCATGCCAACATGTGCGGCTTGTATTAGAGCAGATAAACACACGGTTTAACTTCCTCTTCACACATTTCGGGGTTTTGGAAAGGCTACCAGAGTCACGACTCGAGTCCTCACCTCCGGCACTACCTCACTAGATTAATCATCACTCTTTCTTCATCCGCTCACCTGCAGAAGAAAAACTCATCTCCTCCAACATCCCCACACCTAAATATAAACCTCATCCTTCATCGCCACTGACTGGAACACGCTGATGCAGGAGTACACTGTGTGGAAGCTGATGAATCCTGGAGAGAATAAAACAAGTCAGAGGCTCAGAAGAAGAGAGCCATTCCGACCTGACGTATCTCCTCCATTTGCTGAAATATACGAGCCAGAGCACTACATCACTGCGACGCCCCCAACCTCCTCTAAAGGCCTTTATAAACATTACAAACTGTAAAGTGAGGGAGTCTTGGCACGGCCCCCTCAACATCTGCAATACTAAATGTCACACCACTGTCACTGAGATCCACAAAGCTGAAATGAAAAACCATGTGCTCATCTGTATGTAAAGTGACCTTTGTTGTTGTTTTGTTTGTGTCGAGTTGGTTTTAAAAGCGTTTTTTCTTTCCTCACTTTAGCAGCTAATTGACTGCACTTATATTGTCAGATTTTACTGCCACCATCCAGCCCTCCGTCCGGGCTTTACCTCCATGCAAATACAGCTTTGAACAATATCAGAGCCTCAGAGAACCTATTGTTTACTGACTCATGAGCCCAAAGAGACACAGACCAGACCGCTCTATGAAGACTGTTACTGGGAACAGCCCCAAACCACAAGCCATCTGAAACGGAAACTGTGCAGTCATGTGCTCTTCTGAGTCCGTTGACATTGCTAAAGATGCAAAAAGATAAAGCCAATCATCCATTTCTACTTGGGAACAATTTTCTGATCCAAAAGTATTTTCATCTATGAAACAGAAATGACTCTACTTCTCTCTTGATTTATTCCCTCAGGAAACATTGTAAACATGAGTTTATGGTCTCAGCCTCTAGTTTCAAGTCTTCAATCCAGCATGATGTTCATTCAGTAACTCATGGTCCCGTCTTAATGTCACATAGACCATTAGCTGGGCTAATTTGTGATTGACAGGTCGCTACCGCTACCAGAACCGCATTCAGCATCTCTCTGTCCCTCCTCTGCAGCCCAAATATGGTAACTTCCGTTCACTGGTTGCAGAAAGCCAAGATGGCGACGGCCGTAATCCAAGATGGCGACGGCCAAACTCGAAGCTTCAAAACAACAGCCCACAAACCAATGGACGACGTCACGGCGACCACGTGCACTCCCTACGCCTTTGGTTCTGCTGCACACATTTTTTCAGGTTTCAGAACATATTCACATATTTCACTGTGGAGTTGATTGTGACTGGTGAGGATGCCGGAGCTTTTGTCTCCAACAACAATCTGGCATCAAGTAGCACACAAACCAAAACGGCGGTTCCTCCTTGAATGCTGCTCATGTTTTGGTGAACGTTCTCCGTCAAACACAAGATGTTTTCAGCGTTTTCCCGTATTTGGTTTTAAAGGGTTGACCTGCGTGAGCAGTGTTGACTGTTGGGATGTGTTGCTGTTGACCAGCCCAGATTCATTGAATACCACATGGAGACACTGAATGTACCACGACACCAAACTGCTGACACGTCAACGTCACAGGCTGACTCGAACCGTCACGTGACAGGAGGCCGGTTCCCCTTTCAGCTCATATTCACAGGTCTATCCCAGCTAAAGCACAGGCGTGGTCGGCCGCTGGTTATTATTCATCAATCTGCCATAAAGGACACAGAAACTACAGAAGGCTGAGAGGAACATTTCGTCATTGAGCTCAAACATTCAATCTGTCCTGAGGGACGGGGGATGTCCCGGGTCGTGGACCAATTCTGACTCACTGGAGCGAAAATACTCCGGCACTTGTACAAACACACCCACCGGGCGATGCACACGTTATTGCCAGGTCACAACACGACGATGCTTGGGACAAATGTGCCTTTAGGAAGACTAACTTTTAGATTTTGCTCTGCCTGGGAGAATGTAAACAAAGCGCCATCACATCTCGTTATGATCTCATGAAGCAGTCTTTTCTTTAACATCTTTTCTAGATCAAAAACAGGAAGAAATCCATTATTGAAGCAGCAGAAAGTCCAATATCTGGACTCAATTGACCATAATGCATTGCTACCATGCAAAATTGAGTTCAGAATACAACTCTCACTCATTTTCTTGGTAATTTGTATGCAAACAACATCAACCCTACGTCTGAAAAGCAACAAGTTCACGCTTGTTGTGTGTGAGGTGTTGAAAGGGATTATGGGGATGTTAAACCTCACAGATAGAACTACACAACAATAAGCTTTAGGGACAGTTGGTGCACCAAAACATGTCTGTCCTTCACCTCGAAACAACTCCAACTGAATCACATATTGGTGATTAATTCCAGTTAAATGAGGGCAGAAAACTTCAGACTTCAAACTGCAAATGTTTCAGACGATGCACCGTGGAACTTTGCATCGGCCCCTTTGCATCCTGTGCTCCAGTGGGTTGGACTGTTGTAGAAACAACATGTGCTTAAAATACCTTGGAGCTGTCGGATCATGAATCTGTTAGATAATCCCTGGAATTGGGACAGGCATTAATCCCCCCTCCTGCTCTACGCCATGCCTCGGCTATTGGGAAACAACACTTTAAGGGCCCACACGCAACAACAGCAAACACGTAATGGCGACAAGCCTGGAGGATGTGAACGTGAAGTGTCGAGAAGGACTGGGTTCTTCTGGAGGGGGAAGCCTTCTGCCTCAGAGAGGTGAATAGTGGTCAGAGTCCTGTGTCCGTGGGAGGAGGGAGGGTGTGTCTGCAGGGCCCTGATGCAGCACCACACACTTGACAGCTGTGTTTATATCTGAGAACAAACTGTGAAGCAACACAAAACAGGACAAAAGCATACTAGAAACACCCCGACGAGTTCAATGAACATGGGAAATGGCAGCTCAAGCTGCATGCAGGGTTTGGTCACCCTCATGCTGACACACACACGCACACACACACACACACACACACACACACACACATGTATACTATACACATGTATGGGCAGCTGAACTTACTCGTTTTTCACGCATCTCGTCTCATGAAAGACCTTCTCCAGCTGGATCACCGCCTGTCCGAGGAACACGTCCAGCCCCATGATGAGCGCCCGGTGCATCACGATGAGGACCAGCTCGTTGCTGCCGGCCGGACAGCTGCTCCGCCCGCCGCCGGTCTCCAGCACGCCGGGATGCAGCTCGAACGAGCACTCCTCCCTCCACTCCGGCTCGGTGGTCTTCTCCGCCACGCAGGTCGAGTACTTCTCCTTCGCCAGCTGGATGATGGTGTACACGTCGCTGGTGCCGTGCTTGCCCTTGCCCCGTAAGCCCCTGCCTCTCAGCACCGTCACCTGGACGTGTGTCGGTAACCATTTCTGGTCCCCCTCTACGGTTAGCGAGGACATGTCCTCTCCTCCCCCCCACCTTCCTCCAGACCAGGCAGTCCGACCACCGGCGCGTGGTGGTGTCCGCCGCTTCCTCCCTTGCTCTGGGTTTGCACAGTCACATCAGCTCCGGGTCGGCGGGCGGTGCCGCATTATGGCTGTCTGTCGTCTCTGCGAAGTTGCCGCGGTTGTCGCTTTGTTTTCTTTTGTGTGCGCGCGGGCCGCTGCTCCTCCTCGCGCCTCGCGCCTCTCGCAGCAGCAGTCTCTGCTCTGCGGCTGCAGCAGCGTCCCGTGTCCCTGCCTCGCGCCGCTGCCGTACGGGCCTCTCTGCGGGCAGCGACGTCACGCCTCCCTCTTCTTCTTCTGCAGGACGAGGAAGTTCAACTCGAGAGACACAGAACACGCGCGCGCTCACACGCTGCACGCACAGAGACGACAATACAGGCGCACGCTGGAATGTGGCAGGTGTTGTATTTCAACCAAATAAAGTCCACTCCTCTCTGGAGAATGTAAAACTCGCGCGCTACCTGCGATGAGTCTGATGAAGGCTTCTGTACTGCAAGCTGCAAACATTTAAATGCCACATTAAAGACAGCCGAGACGGCCTGAAGCCATATACAGTCACACATGTAGGCTTAAGTACACCCGACATGCTGACACAACATTTTAATAGCATTAAACATCTTACGAAGTGCTGTGCATAATGATTTATTTCATTGTTAATCAATAAAACACCAGACAACTATGCATTATACCCACTACAGTACCCCTACAACCAAGGCGATAGACATCAAGTGTCTTGTTTTGTCGAAACCTGAAAAACATTAAATGTCCTATATTATTGACAGAGAAAGCAGGAAATTCTCACCTTTAATAAGCTGAAAGGATATTTGACATTTTTGCTTGAAAACTGCATTAAATTGATTAACCGATTGATGAAACTAGTTGTTGATTCATATATAATAATGGATCATGTGTTTGAAAGCTGACAACGTGTCTTAATTTGTATTTTTTGTGCAAAAGTGCATTTACAAGGTAGTTGGCCTTTTTCAAAGTAGAGTGTTTAATAATGTGGGCTATATATTTTAATAAGGAAATGGCGAACAAATGGCAGTTTCATTTGACAAAACATCTGCAACTCGGTCCACTGACTAGCTTTTCCCAGAGCTTTCAACCACCTGATCTATTATTATCAATGGATGTTGATGTATCTGTTGACATGCTCGGTAGCTGCACTTGTAGGACTTCTTTTCCACGCAGGCTTAAGAGTTCTGCATCAAAGTTCATCCTTGACAAAGCAAACTCAAGGTCCACTTACCGGCTTTTAACGGTGTCCCATGGCCCTGGGATGGGTTCAGGGTTCAGGGGAATCTGTGAGGCCTGATGTGACACACGTTGGTACCATTTCCTTCGTCAGCACTGCAGACAGGATTTTACAATCCAAAGCACCTCATGTGGTGACATTAAGTCACCACACACGACATATACTGGCTGATATTTTGGGCACATCCTGTCAGTGGTTTTTTTGCACTATGGTTTCAACTATAATACAAGATGACAGCAAACACCATGACAGCAGATATATCACATATCGTGTAGGTTTCTTAAATCCCCTTTGGGTGTTGAGGAAAGTCAACTTTATATTCCTGTCAGAGAGCAGACGGGGCTGTTTCTCTCTGTGTTTGCTGCATGTTTGAATTGCTCGTAGTGTCCTTGTGGTAGCTTGTGTCATTGATAAAGCAGTTTTAAGTTCTGGTTTCTTCTATATTTTGCATGCTATAGTCGTCTTTTACCTTGTTTTTTGTCCGGTTTGCCTCCTTGCAGCTGTCATGCTGAAGACAGGGTTTGTAGTTGACTTGCCTCCTGAAGTCTGCGGCTGAACTTGACATGCTGCTGTGAGAGGCCTGTACGGCGGGGGGGCGTCTGCCTCCAGTGACTGCTGGGAGGACTGGGCCACTTAATGCCGCCGCTAGTGTTAGTGACGCAGTGCTGAACTGGTGCACAGCTAACATGTGAACATCAATAAGTGAAGGGAAGAATCTGCTGCCTTCACTGAGCGTCATATCTGTTTATTGACTGACAAGTTAAAGGGCTCATTCATTTAGGTTAGAACTACTGAAATGGTCACTTTACACTCACATTTCTGACATTTCTGTCCTTCCTGCTAGATGTGAATGTGCGGCGACCCACAGGCCGACCGGAGTGCATGTTTGGAAGCAAAGCAGCAGGCCAGGGGCAGTTTGAGGTCTACCACCTTGCACTACAGCAGTGTTGTGAGGCACTAAATACATTGCATTCATTAAGCAGCTGCATTGAATTATGCACAGCATACACCACAGTGAAATAAGATTTTAAAAAGGTGAAACACTGATACAAAGATAAAGACATGGGAACTGGAAAACTAAAACTTTATCATGAATAAAAAGCTTTTTATTAAAGATTTGACTGTAATTGGAGACGTGATCAGAAGTTTATGCTAATCAAATTTAGCCCAATTGTAACGTAAATGTTGACTCACTTATCACTAAACTAATAAATTGCACCACACAAACTAGTAATTCAGAGATTCGGCCAGTTGCTGGTTAAATATTTACACCTACCAACTTCCAACTGTTTTAATGTAGCTAGCTGAACAAGCTAGCTGAGCGGACAACGCAGATGTTAGCTTGCTCACATATGACCCAAATAGATAGAAGAGTCAAATATGGTCAACACATCGGACACTTGGCTGATGATGTAAACTGGGAAGATTACTTTAGCTTTCACCAAAATAACACAATTAATATGTTCTACCTCAAAATACAAGCGTTAACGTTAGCCTAACGTCCAGCTAGCTAGCTACAGCTGTTACATACGTCTATCTGACAGCTGGAGTTATGTGTGGACAGCTGTTAGAGATCAAACACAGCAATATCCCACAAGTTTGTGTCATTATACTTTTTAACAATGACAGTAAAGAACAACCAACAATATTATAAAATGCAGAGACGGTTATGATGTAAATGGACTTGATGTAGCCGACGTCACATGCTCCTTGGATGATACCATCTCTGAGTTGGGAAGTCGTTCTTCCAACACGTGTGTTCATGTGTTTATTGGAAGAGTCGCTCTGTAAATATGAATATCAGTTCTTTGTTCAGCCTTTTGTTCAGCTGCTGTAAAGAGATGGGATTCAAATGCCACAGAATGGAAGCGACATTGTTCCAAATAGTCTCCGATGATGGCCTTGATGGTTCTGTGTAGCAAACTATCTGGCGGGTCAGGCTCCCTGTATTTAGGCTATGACAGCAATGTGATGCCCATATAAGGATTTAACTTGATTTGAATGGTGCATCATGAGCTGTTTACATCGTTAACACTAGTCGTACAAGCCTTCTCCTCCACTCAGCAGCTCTACTGAAGCAGGTACGACTACGGCCGCCCACTATGAATTACAACTCATGGACCAGTTTGTGCTGCAGGAATTTCTTTCTTTGAGGGTATTTTGACAGAAGCACTTGAGATTTTCCACTCAGGTAAAGACTGGGTAAACAGACTGTTCTCTCAAGTGGAAACCAAAGAAAAGGAGGCACTTAAAACAAACCTTTTTATCCTCAAAATCTCAAGTGCAGGGAGAGTTAAACTCGACTTAAATTCCTCCTTTCTTTGTCATTTCTTTCTCTCAACAAACTTTTACAAATACTCACCTTTTCTGTCCTCTCACAACAATATATCATCTGCTGCACGAAGAGAGAGAAAGTGTCAATAAAAGAGTTTTCATGAGAGAACTTTGTAATATTAAATCCGAGGCACACGTCCAGTATATCGTCTCTCTCGGTTTCATTTGTCCACTGTGGTCACACGGTATACAGATACCAGGAATCTGTCCACGATGTTTCATTGGAAGTTCATTTCAGTGAAGCAGTAATGAGGTTTGAGAGTAAATTAGTTTTAAGCGGAAGCTTGTGTCAAAGCAAAGGTGTGTGATTTCTCCCTAAAAACAAAAAAGTGATCAAATGATCAAATGATGTGGGAAAATCTCTCTGGTAAATGGTCCAATCTGAGTTTTTATCGAATTTCTGTGACTTGGAAGATGCAACCGAAATATTTTAGCGCTGCCAAGATGGAGCTTTGGCTGTAGAAAGGCGGCATTTTGGCAGAGCGATGAAGCAGGTTTGGTTGGTGGAAGTCCAGATATCTGAGGGCGTCATGGTTGTTGTGTCCAGAATTGCATGTGACAGCATTAGCAAACACGTCCTAATGTGGTGTGTGTACCTTCCTCTGACTGCCAGTTGGGTTGGAAGGAAAATGTGGTCGATCTTAAACAGGCGAGGTGTGACTTTCAAGTGAATTTAGTGCAGAACTTCTGTGCGTCTAAACTGTAATAACTCGGTGTGACTTTGATTATGTCACATAAATCCTGTGCTGTATTCATGCTAATCAAAACACAGTGACCGTGCAGGAATGGCTGACACGGTTTCATGGATTATGAGGGCTTGTTCAGGTTTCTCCCCACAGAGTGGAGAGATTTGAAAAGTACAACACCCAATTTGTGTGAAGTTCGTTGTTGTTTTTTCTTTCCCAGTTCTGTAAAGACAAAGCTCTCCAGTTGGAGCCAGAAACAGAGAACTTGTGTTGCACAGATACCAGCTGAGGCAAACAGCGCCCTCTGCTGGGCATCACAGGCAACAACAGTTAGACGTTTGACTTCTGTTTGGCAAAGTGGACATTATTCTCTTCAAGGCTGCAAATAACCAGTTCTCATGATCAATTAACCTCCGGACACAATTTAGGACAAATTCAATGAACAAGCCATGTTGTATTTTGACGGCCTTGCTAGTTTCAGTGTAGTAAGAGCCGCGTGTTGAAACGTGTTGGATTCATGCCTTCAGTCCAGCAGATTCATTGTCTTGTGCTACTTTGCTTTGATTACTTTTATGGCCGGTGTGGGTCATTACACGTTACATGAAATGTTGTTGTGTTTTGTGGAAGTTTTGTTTTGTGAAATGTGTTTTGTGAAATGATAAACTGCTTATTATTTCCCAATGCAGACCAACAGGTTTTCAGGCCGCTGAACATCCCTCGACGTCCTCTAATCATCCCTCTAAAAACCTGAGAGCCGTGAAGGCCTCTAACAGGCTCCAAATGAGGGGCTGAAATGTTTAGCAATATTGTTTTACAAACTAATCTGTCTATTTAAGATATTATCCCCGCCAATCATGAAGACGACACAGAGATGCCCACAGAGGAGCCAAGAGCTCAGGGCCTCATCAAAGAGAGATTCCTCATCTATTCTGAGCCGAGCTGCCAATCATCCCCTCATCAGGCTCACAGATTCATATCAGAACAGGTGTTACATAACCACAGCTAATCCACATGTCATACGGATACACACACACAGCCACACACACATAAACACACACTGTGGTGGACAATGAGGGCCGGCAGCTGCCACAGATATGGACGAGGCCCCGAGATGGATCCAGTTCAAGCAGCGCAGTGCAAATGGCCTACTTAGAGTTTAAACTGGGTAATTAGAAAGCTAATCAGGGCTCGCCTTCTCAGCCCCGATGAACGTAATGAAACGCTCCCGTCCTCGTACAGGTGACACTGATTCACGGGGCCCAAGACAGCTGCGACTGCCTGTGAACACCTCTCGTTGGAACATATCAACGCAAGAAGTGATTAAAAGAGGAATCATTACTATTGTCTTTGTGCATCAGGTGTTAATATTCAGGACTGATATTGATATTAATTGATACCAATCATGAACAATGATTGAGTATTTTAGAATAGAACAGAACTTTATAGTCTAGAGGGCCACATTGCCTGAAAGCAAACTAAGCTGCTGTGCTCCATCGTTGGTGGTCCTAAATTGGATTCAGAGTCCTGAACGTTCACGTTTTCCCTCTTTGGTATGAACCGACAGACACCTGTCAGTAAAACGCATGTCTGTCGTCACTCTGCTGTGAGCAGCAGCTGTTACCGGGCAGTACTGGTGACACTGGTGCTGCTGGGCTTTATGTAAATCCAAATGTTGAGACTGTGTGGAGGGGATCGGGTATCTGCAGGACCGTAATGAGTTTTTATCTGGACCAGTGGAGGTGGTGGAAGATGTTGAGCCACATCAATCAATGTCAGCAAACATCAGAATGATTTAATGCAAAAACATGAAGGTATCAAACACGTGTTACTGCTTTACAGTTAAATATTTAACCTTTATTCCAACATGAAGGAACGCAGAAAATAACACTTTGATAAACACGTCAGGACAACTTACTATAGTCTCAGTATAATGTAATAATATATATATCATATAATAATATATATATCATATAATAATCTATATATATCATATAATAATATATATATATCATATAATAATCTATATATATCATATAATAATATATATATCATATAATAATATATAATATCATAAAATAATATATCATATAATAATATATAATATCATATAATAATATATATGTCATATAATAATATATAATATCATATAATAATATATATATCATATAATAATATATAATATCATATAATAATATATCATATAATAATATATAATATCATATAATAATATATATATCATATAATAATATATAATATCATATAATAATATATCATATAATAATATATAATATCATATAATAATGTATATATCATATAATAATATTCTGTATAATATAAAACACACACACACATTATTTATTTGGCCTGAAGGTTCTCCTCAAAGTTCTCCTCTCAAACGGGTCTTGGGGGAGGATCGCGAGGATCGCTTCCGGTTTCAACTTCCGGTTCAAGTGAAACCGGTTCAACCGGAATGATACATATAGACTAAGTATTCAGTTATATTGATCTGAGAGTTTAAACTACAGGAATACCTGAGAGGTTCGTGCACATTATCATATCATCTGAAAATACTCTGAACATATCTGCTAAATGCTCCCTGATCTCATTTTATTTCACTTTCATGGTTTCTGTTTTATTCACCTTTATTTGTTACTTTCCTCGGGTTATCTGTGCTCATGAATGCTATCTTATCATGTTCATTTCATTTATAGATAATAATTTGGTAAGAAATAACAATTATATTAATCAGAACAAGAAATGTCGTCCTGCTGGTTAATCTTTCAATATGTAAACATGATTGATCATTGATTGTATGTATCGTGCATCCGTCAACACTGCTCACTGTTCATACAAGCGGTACAGGACCACCGTTACACGTGCATAAAGTCACCTGATAGGATACTTTACCCGTTCAATATTCATACATCTGCACTATTCATGTTTGAGAACATCCAGAACACTCGGCCTTTGCTTTTAAACACATTTAAATATGTATGTATCGATCTTCCTGTGAACAAACCTGTGTAGGCACATTGAGGCCTTGTATGTGTCCACATATCAGATAAAGCGGATTCTGATTCAGTTGAATGCACAGTCAAAGCAGGGATCGCGGTGTTTCCGACGGCCCCTGAACGCAGCGTGTGTCCCGCGGCCCGCAGACGGTTCCGCGGCCCCCGCGCGCCGACCAACACTTGCGCTCGAACAGCTGGCGGACAGCGCGTGTTTTTCTTTGCGGCTCAATAATGCGTGTTGGTTTACCGGCTCTGGGGATGCGGGCTCTGCCTTTGTAACGCTTAAGCAGCGACTTAGCGCTCTTTGTCCGATTTATATTTTAATTATCTGCTAAACTGCGCTGAGGGCCATGTGGGAAAGAGCCGAGGACTGACCCCAGCAGCTGTCAATCAGCCAGCAAGGAGGCGGGATTCATGTGCACGCGCACATTCCATTCAACACAGAACACGATATCTAAGCAGCCTATCTGATTCATGTCAATGCAAAACCAAATGTTAAAGAGGACTTGCATTCTCTACGATAATATCAAAGGTAAGTATTCAGATATTTTAAAAGTAGCAGTAAGTACAGTACAAGTACAATGTTTCCCTCTGAGGTGTAGAAGTTGAAAGTATGAAATGGAAATACTCAGGTACTTCAATATTGTACTTAAGTGCAACATGTGATGAGTGAATTTCCACCACTGAGTAATACTTTGTGTCATATCTGAAGAAGATCAGTTCATCTCAATACGTTTGTATTTGACGCCATCTGTTGGTCAAAAAGACTCCGGATGACAAAACATTTTCTCAACTTTCAAAATGACATTTTTAATAAATTACAGAAATAATGAACCTTTTTATGAATTCAAATATATACATTTTATTGCTTTTTTCTTATCTAAATATCGAGCAACGTTGCTTATCTGTAAACAAATACATCAAAGTATATCAGCTCTATTTGAAGATAACATCCTTTGTGACGGATGTAAACGTTGTTTGGTATTTATTTGATCTGATTGTGGGTCTCTCACTTCATTCACTTTATTTATTATATGTCTTTAGTAAAACACTGTACGGCTCATTTCATTTTGAAACTGATTTATTTGACATCTTTTTTATTGTAAGTTTCTATTTTATATTCGTGAATCTTGACTTCTGTTCATGTGTTTCTTCTCTTCTCCCTCTGTGTTTATTGTGACCGGTGCGCACAATAAACCTTTTTCTGATTCAAATATTCTACGTCCCGTTATCGTCTTCTCCTGCAACCCTGAACAAATACAAAGATGTTCTTTCTGCCATATAAACCCCTTCTTTCAAATTATATAAAACCCAAAAGAAAAATCATAAGTTCATCATAAGTTCATCCCTCCGTTGCTGTGACTTAGAAGATGCGCCTCCACAGACGACAGCAGCAGCTCATGGAGATCAGAAACAAAGAGAAGAAGTCCTCTGCTGCTGCTGCTCGTCTGTGGATGTAAGAGACGGCGGACGACTTGTCCTCGTGTCTGATCCTTCCTCTCTGGGGTCACATCCCCATGAAGAGGCTAATCTGCTCCCAGCGGGGCTCCTCTCAATGAAGAGCTGAGCAAGAAACACTCAGACCTACAAGCTATTGTCCCCGATGCACACCAACCATCCGGCCTTTCCACGGCGGAGAGCAGCACGCTCCTCATGTAGTTATTAATTATCACATCAGCGCATATCTGCTGCTGATGTTTATGCTTGTTAACAGAACGGTACCTTCATATGTGTGTATCAACTCAAGCAGGCAGGAAAATAACAAAGCATGCTTTTATAAACATACATATTCATACTTTGTACTTCAGGGAGAATCTAAATATGCTTTTAATCATATTAAACCGGACTGAGACATAAGAAGTAATAATAAACAGCAGTTATACAAAACCCCCAAAACCTCTGGACACAACTACAAAGACGTGTCTGTTGAAGATGTTTTAGGTCTTTTGTTGCGTTTGATGAAGTGGCATCCTTTTTACAAAACATTGTGTGACATTATATTCATATTCTGTGCCGCTGGAGAAACAAAATTGACCCCAAAACATTTGTGAACAGCAAGAAAGAGATCTCATGAAGGCAGCAACACCGAGAACTGAACGCAGCACCTTTACATTTGTTCTGTGGGCAAAAGGTCAAGTAGTCAAATGCAAACAGTGAGTACAGTCGATGTGGTAAACAATGCACACTTCATGACATCTTGTGCTTAATACCACCAACAACACATTCAAAAGGCTCGAATCGGCATCTACTCTGGATTTATTCTGAATTCTCCTCTTAACCCTTAAAATGTACGTTTTATAGCCACATGAGCGACAAACCAACCAAAAGGTTCCAGCAGCGAGTCTGTGTCACCAACAAGCCCAAGAAGACGTCATCTTCAGCAGCTGAGGCGAGCGAGGGATTCAACTAATGGAAGAAGAGAGAAGCAGATCTAAAGTGGGCGAGTTTAACGGAGTCTGACTGAGCGATGGTGTAAGCTCCCTGTAATGCACTGCTTGGGTTGCCTGCAGGCTTCTTTCCCAGGAGGAGCTTCTCCCGCTGCTTTTATCCAGTCGGGATTTGTCGAGCCGCTCTCGTTGACCCCTGCAGGTCATGAGGGCAGAAGAGTGACCTCCTCAGGAGACACAGCGCTGGGAAGACTTTACAAACAGGAAGCTCGGTTATTACCACGTCAGCAACAATTCAAAGTTCAGACGGACAGTATGAGAGAACGATGAAGACTGTCAACGTGTTGCAGAACCTATGAAGCCTTAAATGAGCACAAACAGGCTGGTGCATTGTCATGTGTGTGGACGTCCGCTGAAACTCCACTTGAAGCTACGAACCTGCATTAAAGAGCAGCGTGTTTGTCTGGCTGAACGACAAACCAGCGAGGAGGAGGAGGAGGAGGAGGAGGAGGAGGAGGAGGAGGAGGAGGAGGAGGAGGAGGAGGAGGAGGAGGAGGAGGAGGAGGAGGAGGAGGAGGAGGAGGAGGAGGAGGAGGAGGAGGAGGAGGCGTGCAGCGATCACCCTCAGTGAGAGCGTTGAGCAGCTCAGAAGGCGTCGCTGCTCACTGGTTCCCTCCACAAACAGCCAACGGGAATTCACCGTCGAATTCTGGATAAGAGCAGAAAATGAACTCGTTTATGATACTTTGACATTTTGTTCAGCAACATAATCTTCACACACGAACACCACTTTCCTGTTTATGAACACAATCAGTTCAGAAGTAGTAAAGTTCAGAAGTAAAAGGCGGACGTTATAAACAGTGTACATCTAGTCTTACTGACACTGAACAGCTTCTAAATATCGTCTTTATATCGTAGAGCAAAACGTACCAATGTCTTCAGCGTTAACCACAGATCTTATTTCAGGCATCGAACTACATCCCATTCAGAAACATTCATGAATTTAGAATGAAGGAAGGGGAAATGCAAAAATGCTGACTCATTTCCATGTTTTAGGATTCCTACAGCACTCTGCATTCAAAGCATAGAGCGCCACCTACAGAGCGTTCACGTCCACCAAGAGGACGCAGGAAACACCACAAGATGGAGACGCACGTAATCCAGATCTCTGCATCGGCACAGTCCTCAGAGCCGTGAGACCCCATACAGACAGGTAGGTGTGTGTGTGTGTGTGTGTGTGTGTGTGTGCGTGTGTGTGTGTGTGTGTGTGTGTGTGTGTGTGCGTGTGCGTGTGTGTGGGGACTCCAGTCGAGGTGCAGAGACGTCTCAGGGATCAAGAGGAACGGGACCTGAGCTGAAGTGTCAAAGCAAAAGGTTTGAATACTTTTGTGACATTTCAGTTACATGTAAAGTATAGAACAGTGGAAGAAGTACTCCGATCCTTTACTTGAATAATACCTCAGTGTACAAATACTCCACAACAAGTAAAATGCAAAATGTTACTTCAGTCAAAGTAAAGAATAATATTTATATAAAGTATCAAAACTGATTGTGCAGCCTGACTCCTTTCAGTGTTTTATCATTATAGAATATAATATTATTCTGTCCTCATCACTGACAGTGAGTGTTGTAACGCTGTATATTTAGATACATTGTTCCATATACTGGGTTAGAAGTATATTGCATATACTGTGTGTTTATATGTTAAAGTGATATGGATCAAATAAATGAAGTGAAAGGTGCAATATGTCCTGTAATTAGAATAAAAAGCAGAACATTCTAATCATTTCAAACTTGCATTGAAGTACACACTTGAGTAAATCTGGTAAAAGAGTAGAAACGCTTTTTGAGGCGATCAATTGAACGTTTCGTGATGTTTCGTGATTTGAGCAGAATCATATCCTCTCAGTATATTTCAGGTATAATAACTAAGTCGTCTCTCTTGTGTGTTTATTGTTACTCTGACCTCAAATCACAGAAACGTGTCTTTAATGATCCATGTGGCTGCAGGTTGATAACCCGCTGCACATTTACATGATCCGTCACGGGATCTGTCTCGGGGGGGGGGGGGGGGAGGAGGAGGGGGAGGAGGGGGGGGGGGGCGTCCAGACGTGCCCGAGGAGTCACGGCGGTTCTTATCCGTCACGGTCACCTCCTGCTGCAGGAGGAAGGTCAGGCTCACGGGGCTGTTTGCTCTCTGGAACCTTCGACCCTCCGAACGGACGCACTGAGCTGCTGCTGAGGTCAAAGGTCAAAGCCTCCTTTGTGTCCGCTGAGGCCATTTTAATCTGACTCTGTTTATGGAGACGTGCATTTAAAACATTAGCATCTGCAAACAGCAGCATTTGGTCAAATGAATCCTCATCTGTTGCACTGGTCCAGATTCACTTCCTTTGTGTTCGATGTATGAGCAGCGGCTGTGACGCTGTTGTGCATTTCATGAATATGATGAAGCAACATTTCCTATTTGATCCACACTCACTGAAGTTGTTTCTCTTAAAGAGTCAGAACATATAATTCTTGTAATGATCATATTTTTACACAACTCGGTCCTTTCATTGCTCTTTCATTCTCGTGTAAATTGATGTTTTTTTCAGGACAAAGATGAAATGTCTTCTTTCTTCTCGTCCACGACACAACGGACATTTGAGATAAATCACATGTCTCTTCTGAATCTTTCTGTTTCATAACTTCTCCTCTGAATATTAGTTATTAGACTGAAGAAACTTCTGTTCACTCAGCTGATGAAACATCAAAGATAAACGCGCTACTGGTTCGTGAACACGAGGTTCTGTACCTGCGTACAAACACTCATTTAAGGCTAATCATTCATGTTTTCTACCAGTTTTGCATTAATTACAGCAGCCAAAAAGAATCCTTCAATAGTTGAGTCATTCATTAAAAGCTTGTTGACTCGTATTAGCTTCTTGTCTTAATTGACTCCAGATGATTCATAATTCCTGTCACATGGTGCGTTCAATGTCTCTGTGAAGCTGCAGCTCATTATCTCTTCATTTGTGTGTCTCGTTCAACATTTAATAACTGTTTTCTAAGTGAGATTGTTTTCCTTGTCCTCGTGCAATTATGACATTATTAGAAAATGTGGGTGTGCGTGGAAATGTATTTTCCCAAAAATGAGATTTGTTGACGAAGTGAATGTAGCTGCCAGCTTATGAGGACGAGGTCTGTGAGGAGCTTCATGCAGCCGAGATGATGGAGCAGACATAAACAGCACTGATCCTCCGATGCGATGGCTCTAATCTGACGTCCAGCAGTGGCCAGTGTCAAAGCCAAAGGCGTTTGTCCGTCTGCATTCATTGACAGGATCTCGCTGCTCTGTCAACACGACTCTCTCCGGTAATCTCCCCGCCGCCGATAGACTGATAGATCATTGATCTCTGTTCAAACAGCCTCTCGTTGGGCCACAGTTGCCTTTGAATGGCAAACGGGTCATCCGGCCTCGTCCTCTCACAGCGGCCTAATCCGGGAAAGGAACGAGCGTCGTCCTGAGGTCGACCTTCCACTCACACGGTTTACTGACGGGTCACTCGCTGCTGCTGCTGCTGCTGAAGAACGTCTTCCTTTAAGGACATTCTCTTTCATCACCACAAGTACTGCTGGTACCAGTACAAGTGTTTCAATGCTGTCTTTCTTTATACTGTACGGTATCATCAGCGGCGGCTGGTCAACAGAGGGCGCTAGAGCGCCGCCCCACAACAAATAAAATACAATAAATAATCATAAACTATACAAATTGTCCATATTTGTGTTTTTGAAATATGGAATCACCCAGTAATATGTGTAAAATATGATATCTGGGTAAATATGTGCTTTTCCTCTCCGCGTGTGCACGTCTCAGCAGCGCTGGAGAAACTGCCCCAAAGAGGCGGGGCTATCAAGCAGTTTAGCCAACTGCTGGTTAAAGATATAAATGTGTGACAAACAATTTAGCCAATCAGTATATATATACATATATATATATATATACATATATATATATATATATATATACATACATATATATATATATATACATATACATATATATATATATATACATATATATATATATATATATATGTATATATATATACATATATATATACGTATATATATATATATATATATATATATATATGTATATATATATACATATATATATACGTATATATATATATATATATATATACGTATATATATATATATATACGTATATATATATATATACGTATATATATATATATATATATATACGTATATATATATATATACGTATATATATATATATACATATATATATATATATATATATATATATATATATATATATATATATATATATACATACATATATATATATATATACATATACATATATATATATATATACATATATATATACATATATATATACGTATATATATATATATATATATATATGTATGTATATATATATACATATATATATACGTATATATATATATATATATATATACGTATATATATATATATATACGTATATATATATATATACGTATATATATATATATATACGTATATATATATATATATACGTATATATATATATATATATATATATATATATATATATATATATATATATATATATATATATATATATATATATATATATATATATATATATATATATATATATATGAGGTCACCTGCACTTCATGTGTTATTATGGGCCAGAGTGTCAGTGCCAGTTGATTCTACAGATTCAAACTAATTTATGCACAACAACAACAACAACAACAACGCAGCTTGTCCAAGTTAAAGTGGAGTGATGCTCACGGACTCTATGCTTTAAAGTAAATACTGTGTAGACATTCAGTGATAAAACAAAGTCCGTCAAGAAGCGTCTCTGGATCTTCAGGTCGTAACAATATATAAATGAATCTGAGCCGCGCAGTCCGAGCTGCAGGAGAAGCCGAATATGGATTCATGTTGTAACTCATGTTCCATGTATATTTACGCGTGCTGTGTTCTTCCTTCACGCTGCTGTGTGAGCGTAGCTGCAGTGAAGGCGAGAGGTCAGCCAGTGATCAGCTCAGGCCCTGAGCAACGTTCCTCTTTAATGCGCGACACAGGAATTGACATTTAACTTGTTATTATTTCCCAGAGAAGATTAATGATAAATTGTCCATTATTTTTCCTTAAAAGTGAAAGATAAGACCACAGTCATTTGCCCTGAAGCCAGAGTGCACCACTATGCAGAATGACAGCCAATTATGGGAGCCAGCTGGGATAATGACTTTACAATCAATCTTTTGATTGAAATGTAAGTCGGTTGGCCGCCGGCAAAGAGCAAGAAAAAAAGAAAAGGAACGAACACAAAAGTTACAGAAACAATGAGCATCTCTCTCTCTCTCTCTCTCTCTCTCTCTCTCTCTCTCTCTCTCTCTCTCTCTCTCTCTCTCTCTCTCTCTCTCTCTCTCTCTCTCTCTCTCTCTCTCTCTCTCTCTCTCTCTCTCTCTCTCTCTCTCTCTCAAAAAGCAGTTATGCATATATTGATGGAAAAATTATTAAGTCGCAGAGGGCTTGCAGCAAACATAAATTAGCATATTCAGGGTAAATATGCAGACTATTGACGATAATAAGAGCGGATTATTCAATTCAATGAATGTTAAATAGATGAGGAAATGGTCTGTGTCTTATCTAGTCAGAGCTTCTATTCATTTTAATCGCCTCCCAATTGAACTCTTCATTTGATTCTCTGAGTTATTGTTCCCGTTCCAGCAGCGATGGAGATTTCCTCCGGTCACGTGGTTTAAGAGGCATTCACCTCATTCTCGGTGGAAATGGAGAAAGTCGACGTCACCCCGAGGCCAGCATCACGATAAGCCCCTTTCATTCTGCACAGCGGCCGATGGAGGACAAGATAGCGGCGCCGTGTGTGCATAAGGCGGGAACATACATCAGTCATCTGCATTAAATAAAGACAGCACAGGTCCATCAACAAAACCCTCTCATTGTGTGCATTCAAACTTTAACTTGAATCAGTTGGACTGTGTGTGTGTGTGTGTGTGTGTGTGTGTGTGTGTGAGAGTGTGTGTGAGAGAGAGTGTGAGTGAGTGAGTGAGTGTGAGTGTGTGTGTGTGTTCATAATATGGTCCTTCTGATACACAGACTGCTGCTGCTGCAGGCTTCTGTTCTCTTTCAGCAATTCCATAAAAACATCATGACACATTTGAACTAATTATTAATCCGCTACATGTGGAACTGATTGAATATCAGTTCAGGTGTCAGAGGGCTTTCATGACGTCCATGACGTGATGTGGTTATTTCTCACTCGATGCACAAACAAGTGATTGAAGGAACGATGACACGCTGCTTTTCTTTTGACAGTTGGAATGCTGTTCAGCAAAAACCCTGATCTATTGCCCTGATCTATTGCCGCATCATTCAGCTTTCCGATATCTTTTAAACTTTTTGAACTGCAGCAATTTAACTTTTATGATTTTTCAGCCCTTTTCTGACTTTATAATGGGTGTGTATTGCGCAGCTTAGAGTGCGTGATGTCACCGCTAGAGTGAAGAGCAGCTTGAGATTCTTGTGAAAAAAACATTTGTGTTTTGCCACTGTGTCCACAATCTTCACTCTTCATGCATAATTTCTGGATGTAGAAGTAGCTAATATTGTTCTTGTCGTAGAAACATTACTGTGGCATCCCACAGATTTCCACATTTGACACAGAAGCCGTTAATTGAGAGGAAAACCAACTTTCTGCTCCATAGAGACCAATGTTAAATTTTGCTTCAAAAACAGCTTCCACAGAACACGGTACCCCATTTCTAGATCGCCAGTTAAGCCAAATTTTTTACACTACAGACACAATTTTTACAGGATCTGTTTCTCAAGTCATGCTTCCTCTCAATTATTAATATCGGAGCAATAGGAGCTACGGTTATGGGAGTTTTGATGATTTGTTTGAGAGGTGTTTCCCTGTTTTATTTCCATGAAATGGCTTCAGGCACACAGGTGTTTGCGATTGAGCCAATCAGTGATGTTTACAAACTCACAGACACACGCGCACATACACTCCTCTCTCTCTCTCTCTCTGTGTCTCTCTCTAATACAGTCATTCAGGTCTTAGAGACTTTTAGAGGCCCCACACACACACACACACACACACCCCATTTCAAAATAAAAGCCCCAAAGAGTGATTTCTAACTGAAATGCTTGTGATGAAGCCAGGCATTTAATAACCTGTTTATGTGTGTCAAACATTATGATTATGTCTCCTCTCCCCCTCTCCCACCCACCCAGTCCCACCCTTTCAAAATAAAAGCCCCATGGATTAACTGTATTTAAACATGCTCTTACTAATACTGCGACAACTACTACTTCTTCTAATTACTGATACTTCTACTACTAATAATACTTCTACTACAACTACAACTTCGACTGCTACTACAAATATCACTACTGCTACTACTAGTACTTATTCTAATGCTACTAATACTTCTACAAATAATACTTCTACTACAACTTCTACTACTACAAATATCACCACTGATGAAAGGTTTTAAGCCACAGAAACCGTTCGAATATCAAAATGTTCAGCTCTTTCAGGAGAGGGGTGATATGACTTTTCATATTTGTAATCTTTAAATTCTTTGAAATATTAAGCTATTTGCAATTTTCTAATTTTTAAAGTTACTTTTTTAGTTACTTTGTAAAAAGTTACTTTTTTAGTTACTTTGTAAAAAAAGTTACTTTAGTTACTTTGTAAAAAACGTTACTCTTTTAGTTACTTTGTAAAAAACGTTACTCTTTTAGTTACTTTGTAAAACACGTTACTTTTTTAGTTACTTTGTAAAAAACGTTACTTTTTAGTTACTTTGTAAAAAAAGTTACTTTTTAGTTACTTTGTAAAAAAAAGTTAATTTTTAGTTACTTTGTAAAAAAAGTTACTTTATTTTTTGAAGATACTCAACTTAATTTAAACAAGTCATGGCATTCGTGTAACTGAAAGCTTTGCCTAATGTCAGATTATAAGAACAAAGTATTGTTGTTTTTTCACAATTTTAAAACAGGATTACAATAGATTACTGTTAATAGAGATTATAATACATGTACACACACTAAGTAGGTGTGATTACAATCATTCATTACTTGTAATAACCCACATTAAAAATGTTCACTGTGGAGATTAAAAGCCTTTTCTCTGCTCAACACTCCTGTTGGCTGGTAGATGAATCTCGTCCTAAACTAGAAAGTACTATTATCTGCAGGAGTGAAACTGTGGCAACAACCTAGAAAACAAGGCACATTAATATCAGTTCATTAACAAATGGAGTGCGTGATATTTCAGTTAGTATTCTCAGACACTTTTACAAGATTATGTGCACTGAATGAGAGGAGCTCAGTCAACAGTGACACTTTCTCTCTGCATGAGAAGGAGAGAGGGTGACCGATAGAACACTGTATTCATCACGCATCTGTATTCCCCTCTAATCTTCAACTCCCCGTGGGGGGGGGGGGGGGGGGGGGGGAGACAGAATATTTATGATATTAATTCTTCTGTGGGTTTATCGAGTCAAATAGGATGATTATCAAAATGGACATGAAGTACATACACAGTCAGTCACACTGATCCTTTGCCTCCCTTTAATGAAAATGGAGCAGAAATGAAAGCTTCACAAAGTCTGTAATTGTATTCATGTTCTAGACATCATTTAAAAGATAAATGATGATTGAAAAAAAGCAGCTATATCTCCCGTAATATACATTATTCATTCTAGGGTGGTGAAATGCCGGCAGAGCTCTCATTGAAAGTGAAATTCTCATTCATAAATGATTGATTGAATATTTAAACGGCGCCTGCTGTGCTGAAGTAAAGGTTAACGCAGGAGTATGCTCAACAATACATCAGCGTGTTGTCCTGGACAGCAGCAGTAGCTTCTCTGCCGATATGTAGAGTACATAAACATTCATGAGAGCTTGAGGTCCACGGATTAACTGCATTTAAACAAGCTCAAAATTAGGCTTTTTGTTAAAAAAAGTAATGCTCTTACTAATACTGCGACAACTACTACTGCTAATATAGTATTACTACTACTGATACTACTACTATAACTTTTGCTGTTGCTACTACTGCTACTACTATTACTGCTACCATCAATATTATTACTACCACTACTACTATTACTTATACGACAACTGCTACTACTGCTATTCATGCTACTAAAAGTAGTAATACTACTACAGCTATTAGTACGACTGCTACTAGTACTACTACTACTGCTACTTCTTCTACTGCCATTACTATTACTTCTACTGTTATATTAAATACTACGACCAATACTACAGCTATTACTATGACTACTGATACTACGTCTTCTACTACTTCTAATTACTAATACTTCTACTACTAATAATACTACTACAACTACAACTTCTACTGCTACAAATATCACCACTGATGAAAAGTTTTAAGCCACAGAAACCGTTCAAATATCAAAATGTTCAGCTCTTTCAGGAGAGGGGTGCTTTGACTTTTCATTTTTGTAATCTTTAAACTTTTTGAATGAAGCTTTTTGCAATTTTCTTTTGAATGGGATCTCTGTGGAGAAAATCTTCAAATCCTGTTAAACTTCAACTTTCAAAGCCTTCTTCTTCTCATACATTCAGCTACAGACACCATCGTTGGACATTTCAACTAGAAGGTTTTTCAGCAGTGCAGTTTAAATGCTTTCGGGCTTCAACATTTTTCAGACAGATAGTCTCCCATTTCTTCATTTTCAGCAATTTTTTCACAATTAATTTCAGCTTTCAGCATTCCAACGCATTTTCAGCAGGAAATGCTTTTTCTAGTTTCTTTTATTCTGGTATGTTCGTATCACTGAAGGTATTCACTTTATTAAGCTGTATTAATGTGCTGTATGTATAAATGGTCTTATCTTGTTGTGAAAGAGGTAACGAAAAGAAAAGTAAAGAAAGGTTTAAAAATAAAAGTGTTTGTGGTTGTGACCATTATTATTACCACTGATATGATCAATATGTTTTACTTTCACAGCCTGAGCTTCATATTATTACTGAGTACGACACAATTCACAAGTCACTGTAAGACATATGTATTATGTATTATCATAATAATTACTCATTAAATAATCTATTTTGCCTTTTTTCCAGGTTTTTGAGACAAAGTTAGCAAACTCGAAAATGTCAAAATTAAACAACCTTTCCAATTTCTGATCACTAACATGTTTAATGTTTGTGTTGAGCCATTTCACACAGCGTATCGATAAGTCAGTGAAGCATAACGACTTCAAATAAATGTGTTTGAGAGCAAAGTCCCATCTGTTACTCATGATGTCCACCCTGCTGCTCAAGACACGGTCATGCTTTCACTGTTTGATCTTTATTTTACCAAATAACAAATATTTATTTGGAGCAACAGACCTTTTTGATTTTTCAACACTAGATAATAAACTGCAGCACATATTGTTTTCCATTAAATGAATCATGCAACAGTAAAACCGATCCTTCAATTGTGACTTTTTCATCCAACAGACAAACTGGAACACAAAAGATTTGCGCTGATTGAGATTCAGTCCATCCTCCAACTGCTCCTCACAACTCCAACATCAAAGGCTCCCTCTAGTGGCTGAGGCGATGAACGACTTCGTTGTTTCAACTAACTATCATCTGCTGCCACCTACTGTCGACATCACAATGCCGACATAAGATAAGATAAGATAAGATAAGATAAGATAATCCTTTATTAGTCCCTCAGTGGGGAAATTACAGGATTACAGCAGCATCGCTCACAAGTAATAAATGAAGATAAAAAATCAAGTATAAATAAACTAAACAGTAAACAGTAATAAAAATACGACAGTAAAGAAGAATACAAAATATATACCAGTATATACAGGCGGAGTAAAAATGTAAAATGTAAGATAATACTTAAACGTATTGAATATTGCACGGGATTGCACGGATTAGATATTGCACCAGGTGAATGAATTAAAGTGTTCATATTCATGAACACTTTAATTCATTCACCTGGTGCAATGAACACGAAGATGAATGTAGTTTAACTGTGTCAGCCTGAAGTGGAAATACCGACAAACAACATACATATTTGAATCTTATATTGTTTGTTTGTTTGTCATATTCTAATTGTATTGCGTCTGTTTACTATTGTACTCGGTTCGTCGTGCAACAATCACCAAATCAAGTTCTTTTATGCGCAGGCATTGTTGGCAATGAACCGTTCCTGATTCTGATTTTAAATATAAACATATTACACAAACATGTGGAGGAAATGGGTTGTTGGGGATAAACAACGAGATAAATCTTCTGATGTTTGTGTTGTATTCTGCTGCATGTTGGAGTGGCTTCTGTTCCCTTCCTCTGTCACATGGGGGCGCTCTTCTCTTAGTATTCCTGCGGTCACGCCAAGAAAAGCTCACAGTATTCTGAAGACCCCTTCATACTAAGATAAAGATGTTTATTAACACCCTTAAACTCTCTGATGTAATTAGCTTTTATTTTGGAAATCATATTTTGCTTCCGGTACAACGGAAAGGTTCCTTTCAGTCTTATATTGTTTCAATTACTAAAATATGATTTTGTACTACAATGTGAAAAATACTGTTAAATATTCAACTTTTACATACTTAGGGAGAAGTATTATAAACAAAAGTACTTTAAATATTGAAGGAAAAAGACTCATCGTGCAACTGTGTTATCGGGTACCAGGCCCCCCCCCCCCGTAGCGTCCGTATAAAGCCATCATCATCATCATCATCATCAGAGGACGTGCACTGCGCGAGACAAGAACTCGCAGAAGCTGCGTGTTCTTCAGTCATTCTGAAGTCATGTCGGTGATGTCTGTGCCGTGTTTTCCGTGTCGTCTGTTCCACCTGTTTATAGGCCTTCTTATTTTAAACCCGCTCATGATGTTTTCCTAAACACAACTAGTTGCTGCCTGAACCTATGAGCAAGTGTTCATGTTCAGATCAAGACCTGAGGGAGAGCAGAAGCACATTTCACACAGCGGCCAAACGGTCCGCGTCCAAAAACTGCAGCGAAGGAAGATCACGTGACGCGCTGCGGCTCCTCAGAGAGGATTGACCGAGCGCCAGCGCGGGACAAGCGTGAAAACAGCTGTTACTGTCATATACTTACACACTGCTAGCATTGAGTTTTCTAACTGTCATTTTTCATTGCATCTTTTTTGTCACAGTCATATTTCCACACACACAGTCACACACAGTCACACACACACACACACACACACACACACACACACACACACACACACACACACACACACACACACACACACACACACACACACACACACACACACACACTTTTAAATCTTTAATCTTTGATAATCTTTGAATCGTTTAACGTTGCAGCAGGTTGTGTGGGAGATCATTTCTATACTTTAGGCTGTTTAAATAATGACTGTGCATTATAATCCTCGGTTATGATGTAAAATCTCATGTGAAAAGTGACTAAAGATTTAAAATGTGAAGTGAACCATGTTTCCCTCTGAAGTGTAAAGTAGCGTTAAAATGAATCGTGCATGTAAAGTGCATGAGTCTGATAACTGTAGTTGACTGCTTCCACCACTGTTTGTTTTGTTTTGTATTGTTGTGCATTCATTTGTTTTTAAACAGCTAAATACCATAAATGTGATTCTTAATAAGCTTTGAGTGTCCATGCACTGATCAGTGTCCATGCACTGATCAGTGTCCATGCACTGATCAGTGTCCATGCACTGATCAGTGTCCATGCACTGATCAGTGCATGGACACTGATCAGTCATGACAGCAGGCAGCAGAGAGGTGACACTAATCTAATGAATCACTAAAGAACAGGTGATGGGAGTAATATGTAATCTATATCTGCTAATACCACGTGTCCTGTTGCGTCTTTGCTTTTTATGTATTCATGATTTAACAGGAAAAAAGGAAAGCCTCCATCTGCTCCCCCTCCCACACGCACGATAAGAAAAACGCCTGACATTAATTATTTGCTATTTTGCAGGCGGGAGTCTGGCCTTCTGCTAAAGGGAGTCATTTATGTCTGCATGATGCCTCGAACAAACAACCACCTGATAACTAATCTGATCACACATCGACAGATGTATTCACGTGAGAGGAGAAGTTAAAACAGTTTGAGAGGATGGAATTCATGAAGCTGTCCCAAGCACGAAGACAAGTCCCAAGCAGTCACAAGTCACAAGTCCCAAGCAGCCACAAGTCCCAAGCAGCCACAAGTCACAAGTCCCAAGCAGCCACAAGTCCCAAGCAGCCACAAGTCCCAAGCAGTCACAAGTCCCAAGCAGCCACAAGTCCCAAGCAGCCACAAGTCACAAGTCCCAAGCAGCCACAAGTCCCAAGCAGCCACAAGTCCCAAGCAGCCACAAGTCCCAAGCAGCCACAAGTCCCAAGCAGTCACAAGTCACAAGTCCCAAGCAGCCACAAGTCACAAGTCCCAAGCAGCCACAAGTCCCAAGCAGCCACAAGTCCCAAGCAATCACAAGTCACAAGCAATCACAAGTCACAAGCAGCCACAAGTCAAGCAGCCACAAGTCCCAAGCAGCCACAAGTCACAAGCAGCCCCAAGTCCCAAGCAGCCACAAGTCCCAAGCAGCCACAAGTCCCAAGCAGCCCCAAGTCCCAAGCAGCCACAAGTCACAAGCAGCCACAAGTCACAAGCAGCCACAAGTCACAAGCAGCCACAAGTCACAAGCAATCACAAGTCACAAGCAGCCACAAGTCACAAGCAGCCACAAGTCACAAGCAGCCACAAGTCCCAAGCAGTCACAAGTCCCAAGCAGCCACAAGTCCCAAGCAGCCACAAGTCCCAAGCAGCCACAAGTCACAAGTCCCAAGCAGCCACAAGTCCCAAGCAGCCACAAGTCACAAGTCCCAAGCAGCCACAAGTCCCAAGCAGCCACAAGTCCCAAGCAGTCACAAGTCACAAGCAGTCACAAGTCACAAGTCCCAAGCAGCCACAAGTCACAAGCAGCCACAAGTCACAAGCAATCACAAGTCACAAGCAATCACAAGTCACAAGCAATCACAAGTCCCAAGCAGCCACAAGTCACAAGCAGTCACAAGTCACAAGTCCCAAGCAGCCACAAGTCACAAGCAGCCACAAGTCACAAGCAGCCACAAGTCACAAGCAATCACAAGTCACAAGCAATCACAAGTCACAAGCAGCCACAAGTCACAAGCAGCCACAAGTCCCAAGCAGTCACAAGTCCCAAGCAGCCACAAGTCACAAGCAGCCACAAGTCACAAGTCCCAAGCAGCCACAAGTCCCAAGCAGCCACAAGTCACAAGTCCCAAGCAGCCACAAGTCCCAAGCAGCCACAAGTCCCAAGCAGTCACAAGTCACAAGTCCCAAGCAGCCACAAGTCACAAGCAATCACAAGTCACAAGCAATCACAAGTCACAAGCAGCCACAAGTCACAAGCAGCCACAAGTCCCAAGCAGCCACAAGTCCCAAGCAGTCCCAAGTCCCAAGCAGCCACAAGTCCCAAGCAGCCACAAGTCACAAGCAGCCACAAGTCCCAAGCAGCCACAAGTCACAAGCAATCACAAGTCACAAGCAATCACAAGTCACAAGCAATCACAAGTCACAAGCAGCCACAAGTCACAAGCAGCCACAAGTCACAAGCAATCACAAGTCACAAGCAATCACAAGTCACAAGCAGCCACAAGTCACAAGCAGCCACAAGTCACAAGCAGCCACAAGTCCCAAGCAATCACAAGTCACAAGCAATCACAAGTCACAAGCAATCACAAGTCCCAAGCAGCCACAAGTCACAAGCAGCCACAAGTCCCAAGCAATCACAAGTCACAAGCAGCCACAAGTCACAAGCAATCACAAGTCACAAGCAATCACAAGTCACATCAGTCACAAGCAGCCACAAGTCACAAGCAGCCACAAGTCCCAAGCAATCACAAGTCCCAAGCAATCACAAGTCACAAGCAATCACAAGTCCCAAGCAGCCACAAGTCACAAGCAGCCACAAGTCACAAGCAGCCACAAGTCACAAGCAATCACAAGTCACAAGCAATCACAAGTCACAAGCAGCCACAAGTCACAAGCAGCCACAAGTCACAAGCAGCCACAAGTCCCAAGCAATCACAAGTCACAAGCAATCACAAGTCACAAGCAATCACAAGTCCCAAGCAGCCACAAGTCACAAGCAGCCACAAGTCCCAAGCAATCACAAGTCACAAGCAGCCACAAGTCACAAGCAATCACAAGTCACAAGCAATCACAAGTCACATCAGTCACAAGCAGCCACAAGTCACAAGCAGCCACAAGTCCCAAGCAATCACAAGTCACAAGCAGCCACAAGTCACAAGCAGCCACAAGTCACAAGCAATCACAAGTCACAAGCAATCACAAGTCACATCAGTCACAAGTCACAAGTCACAAGCAGTCCTGAGTCCAGTGGTTCCCATCCATCGGGAGTCTTTGCCGGCGATGGAGCAGCTTGATGTCGGCAGCCATCGCTCTGCATCTTGATCTCTGTTTGATGGGGAACTTGAAAGCAGTCAGTCTTCAGAGTCGCAACATCAACAGCACATTGCTGATCGCTTCTCCACTTCTGAGCAACAACATCAATAAGGAGGCGGTTCATGTCTGCGGTTACCTGGAGACCCCGTTACCTTTGATCTCTCTGAATGATGCTGATGACAACAGAAAAACCTTCTTTCCTTTGATACTGTGAAAGCTTTTCTGCATCAAGGGATTTGGGAGTGAAATGTATGATGGCAAGGTCTGCGTTTCAGGGCAGACATCCCTGTGGTGGGGAAAGTGCTTCATCTTTGTTTCTGCTCTGCAGTATCTCCGAAGGGGACATTACCGGAGTTCGACTCTTACGTAGCTCTGGGCTTCTGTTGGTGTCCTCCCCCTCCTCTCTCGTCTTCTTCTTTTCTCTCGTTTTGTCCTTCTCTTGTAAAAGCCTCGGGGGAACGTGAGGGCTCCTGCTCTCACACAATACTGATTCAGTCTCGGCTGGAGTGGAGGCAGAGATGACACAAAGAACAACAACTCATGGGCATTTGCTGTTGTATCTCAGTTGGTTTCCCGAGACAAAGACCTACGTAGCACACGCTACACGTAGGCGCACACACGATTCAAAAAGAAGTCTCTTCCTTCTTTTCAAGACCCCGCTGAGAAACTGTTTTGTTCCAAGATGAGACTGCCGCCATTTAAAAAGTGATTTACTTCCTACAATGACACACGGCAGAAGACTACAGCACATTGATGCACCTTTCCATGGATAATCGCTGTCATGGTTGACAGAATGACAAAACCTCATAAGGGCAAGATAAAGATATTCTGCAACTAATGTAATGCCCCTTAAATGGATCGACAGAGTTTTTGAATAAACAGCGATTTGTTTCATTCATTCACAAAAAACAATATAAAAAACAAGACTACAGCCATACTGGTGGCTCAGGGAGGCTGTATTTCACAGCACTGCTTTGAGGCAGATCCCAATGCTAGCTGGCAATGCTAACATGCTGATCGTCAAGCAGGTATAATGTTAAATGTTCACCAGTTCTGTTTAGCGTGTTTGTATGCAAAGATGTGATCATTAGCAGCAAACACAAAGTACAGCTGATGAGTCTGGTAGGAATGCAATCACTTTCGCAGATATTAAGTCAGAATAAAAGTATTGGACAAATGGAAATGTTGACCTGATGGTGGCGCTAGATGAAAAGTCAAGGGATCACAAAAGGTGCATCAGTTAATCCTGAAGGGGACATGAATGCGTGTACACAATGTCACTTCAATCCATCCAACAGTTGCTGAGACATTTCACTCAGAAACAAATGTGAACATAATGATGCTAGTTGAAAAAGCAGGTGACCACCATTAGGAGTCACCCTCAGGTGATCACTATTAGGAGTCATCCTCAGGTGACCACCATTAGGAGTCACCCACAGGTGACCACCATTAGGAGTCACCCTCAGGTGACCACCATTAGGAGTCATCCTCTGGGCACAATAAATGTCTACAAAAGTTTGTCCAATCCATCAAATAGTTGATAAGACATTTGGACTAACGTGGACAACCTGACAGACCAACACGCCACAATCAGATCATTAATGACTTTCACATTTCTGTTGATTCCAGCAAAGTGGTTTTCCTCATTCTTTTAGATTTCAGTACCGCCTGAGACAGAATGTATCGCAGCATTTAAATTAATAGACTTGAGAAAAAAGTAGGTCTTGTATCACATTTGATTTTAATTATGGAGTTCCTCAGGGAAGCGTACTAGGCCCCATTGTATTTTCTCTTTACATGCTAAATCTGTGTAACATTGTTACTCGTCATATTGTCAGATATGATACACGACTGTTTATCTTTGAATGCTCTTCTTACATGTTTTACTTACATAAATATCTAACTCAGAATGTTTGTCAAGCGATGAATCCTACTTTGATGATCCGCTGACTTTGCCTCGAGCGCCACCATCGATCAAATCTTCAATTTGGCCAAAACTTAGTTTTAAGACCTACAGTTTTGATCCATCTTTCATTTTGGGGAAATCCCAACATTTCACGTCCTAAATATGTCTTTATATGATGTCTATTGGTTTCATTGGTATTGTTTTTAATGGTTCATGATATTGTTATCAAACATTATACTTCGTGTTACTGCCCATTTTCTTTTGGGGTCTTCTGCTAAATTTAGCTTTTAATCTTCAGTGAGGCTCCGAATTATTATCAATATTCATATATATTACTAATTATTCATCTAGAAATACGTTGCAGCTCTATACATGTGGGGACATTGGAATATCACAAGTGGATGATTGCTGATTTGAGTGTTACATCTGTTACACTGATCAGTGGGAGCTGAAACTGTATTCTTAGCCTTGCAGAGTTCACAACATATCAGTTATCCCTGATTGCTCCGTGCTCCGGGCAGCATCCCTGCTTGTGCCATTATATCATCCGTCTAAATATCACCAAAGCCTGTTCCTACTCTGCAACCACACCGCTGTTATTATTCATTCCTTACATCTGAAGCTCCAGAGTCGTTTAGAGCCTCTCTATCCGTCCACATCTCGCACTACTTCATGACGCCTCACATCTTCCTAACCCCATACTGTGATGGTGGCTCCGGTCTCCTAGCAACCGACTCCCTTAGAGGAGGTGACAGCATTTGAGTGGGCACCCTCACCTCTCCACATACCCCCCCCCCCTTCCTCCCCTTCATTATCCGGATGCTCTTCAAGTCAAGTAAACACCTCACTGCAGTCTGCTCCATGCGCTGTGAGACTCATCAGGAGCCTGAATTACCATTTTGTTTATTACTAAATATTTGAATGATGTGTAAATATCTCTAAAACGTTACATTCTATAACTCATTCATATTTATTTGTGACCCTGATACATGATGTAATGCACATTCAATACATAAATGTATTGATATAAACATCCAGTGATTAGTCACAGTCATGAGGTCTCAGCAAGCCGCTAACTCAGCTTTATGTGCCACAACGATCCCTCGTCTTACTTTACAGTAAAACAATGATTGCAAGGAGGTACATGTAGCGTACATTTTGGGAAAAGAGGGAACTGGTATCAGATTTATATCAGCAGATTCCCAGAGTTTCAGAATCGGTTTATTGGAAGGGAAATGATAACGTTATAAATGTTGGTATTCCATGAATACTCACTGGTTCTCACTGTCTCATAAGACATCAAGTCTGCAGCGTTGTGAAGTCACATGCATGCTTCCAGAAGGTTCAGCGGTGCAACAGTTCACTGGAGAGGTCTTGACGGAAAAAAGAAAGTGTCATGTTGGATTTTCCACAATGTGCCAACAGCGCCTCGTCAACACTGGAAGTCTGAAACAAAAGCTGACAATATATCTGCTTCTATTCATCTTTAACATGTCAAATAAAGAGAACGTTTGATGATGATCCCTTATAAGTTGGGTTGTTAAATAACTGTGTGCTCCATTATCCTGTTCTGTCCATCTCTCACTCACCTATCAGTTCATTCAGTGCACCTGCCATCACACCCACCTCGTCAGCTCATTACTCTCACCTGCTGCATCACTATTTAAACCCCAGTCACACGCACTCACTGCCAGGTCGTTGTCATGGCTACCCGCCCGTTTGGCTCGTCCTGTTCCCGGTTCCCCGTCTGCCTCATTCTGCTGGATGTCCCCCTCGTCTCCTGTCTCGTCTGTGGATTCCCTCTTGTGTTCCTGTTCTGATTTCTTCATTAAATACCTGCTTCACTCAACTTCTGGTCTTGTCTGCATTTGAGTCCTCCACCACACCCCGTAGCTGCTTAACATGTGTAAGAGTGGATGATTTTACATGCTGCACACAAGAGATACTGAACTTGATCCTCAGTGAACTGTTGCCTTGTTTGTATGCTAACCTTCAGGTCAGATGTTCCAGCCTAAAGCGTCAATTACATTCAAAACATGCAAATCGCCAAAACTTTCCCAAAACCAAAGTTTAGCCGTAAATGTTGTTTATTCTTCTCAGTTTGACTCGTGGAAGGTTGATGCTTGGCCCCGACTGAACTTGAGGTCGTTTTTTTTAGTTAGATTTAAGAGGATTGTTTTGATGATGTTCATATATTAAGACGACATTAAGACTTATTTTAAATGTATTGAAGGGACATTTATCCCGAATGCGGAGTTGCATGTCTTTAAAGACATCATGATATAATTAGTGATTTAAACACTTTAGATAGCTGCAGTAAAGGTCGCCGCCTGTTTTCACCTGTTACATTTGAATATAAAGAGATAAAATGACTAAATGTGGCACTCTGACATATTTCTGCCACGCCACACCAGCCGTGATCCCTCTGAGGTTTTTCAGTGTAAATCGCATCACGCTGCGCTCACATTTATGCGGCTGCAGCCTGGAGCCACACTGATAAAAATGACGTGAGTGGTTGACGATGCTAAATGGCAGCACTTGAAATAGCCTACCTGCCAGCCTGCTCACCCACTTGCTGATGCGATCACGACCCCGTCAGCATCGTTTCAGCACCGCGGCGCCCTGGACAGCTCCTCCGCCTTCTGTTCCTCCAGGACCTTAAATCTGCGGAGAACAGTGGAACTCAAAAGGAAAAAATCACATTTCATTTAGTTTGACTGCGATTTATTTTCCCCACTTCGAGGAGCTCGAACTTTAAAGTCTCTCGGGATGGATATTAATCGACCAGCAAATGTCTCCTTTTTTGATTTCGTCGGAGGAGTCCAGCTCCTCCAGGGGGAGGACACCAGGGCAGCCATACCTGTCATCCTCATCGGGATTTGCGTGTCCGGGGCAGTTGGGAATTTGCTGATTTTGCTGATTTTCATCCGTGACTTTAGAAACGGAAAGGGCTCCGAGGTGAAAGCGCTCCTCGCCTCTCTGGCCTCCACGGACTTGGCGATCCTGCTGCTGTGCGCCCCAGTGCGCGCCCTAACCTACTACAAGCAGACCTGGACCCTGGGGAGTTTTGTGTGCAGCACCACGGACTGGTTCCAGCACTCGTGTGTGATTGCAAAAACTTTAATCTTTGCAGTCACCACCAGAGCCAAACACACGCTGGTGCCCAGCACCGCGACGGGGCCCCTCTACAGCCCGACGTGGATCCACGGAGCCCTGGCGTTCATTTGGATTGTGTCGATGATGTTTCCAATCCCTCAGATGCTTTTCGCTTCTCTGGTGCCGCATGGCCGCGACACTATTTGCGTCTCTGAAATGCCGAAGTGCGCGTCTGACTTCATGAGTTTGTTCTACAAGATGTATCCAACTGCAGCCTTCGTGGTGCCGGTCATCTTCACTCTTGCCTACTACACAAAAGCGCTGCACACCGCGGTGAACCACGCACCCAACCCGCAGCACCAGAGCAAAGTGACCCTGCTTTTACTGTGTCTAAGCGGCGCCCTCGGGCTCATGCTGCTGCCAGAGTGGGGGACGTTCACCTGGATCAGGCTTGGGTACAACAAACCTCCCGTGGGTTTGATCATCTTTGCGCAAGTCCTCCTTTACGCATGCAGCTCCCTCTCTCCGGTGATCTTGATGACCATGTACGACGACGTGCGCCAAGGTCTGATCAGCATCTGGTTCATCGCCACCTGCAGAGGCACAAAGCCCATCCACAGCACCAAGTGTCCAACAACGGAGGGGAATGGAGCGGAAGTCGGAGCCAACGCCGTCGGCAACGCGGTCTCGAAGGAGAATGAGAAGAACTTCCCAGATGTGGAGCACTTTTGGACCGGGCGCAGGAATACGCACGTCGAGGAGGAGCAGGATCCGGTTCCGTGGGAGAGAGAGGAGAAGATGTTGTAGATCAGATTGTTGTTTTTTTAATTTGCTTTGTTTTTTAGCAGTAGAGTTCAACTTGTTCTCAGCTGGTTTCTAGTGTAGACCACCGTGCAGACCCTCGTTTGCTGTCGTGAGTTGATTCGATGTCTAATAAACGTGTACACTGTCATGTTTTTTGATGTAACACATGTTTCTATCTATTTTGAATATCTGTTTTTCCTGCAGTATTGCTGCACTGTCGACCTTTATTAGAGGTTTGTGTCTACAAACATGAAGTCAGTGTAAATATCAGGACACTCACGCATCAAGGAGTGAGTTGTGATTGTGTACGTGTGGTGCATAACGTGGCTATTAAAACATTCACAAATACGTACTGCTCTGGGTTTTTTCCTCCATAAAATAATTGAGTCTTCCTTAATCACGGATCAAATACAATACAGACCATCAAATCTCTCCATTTAATTCAAGAGATGACATGAGATCATTTCTCCATATTAAAATCACGACTGTAATCCAGCTGCATGTTTTAGGTCAATCATAATATTTAGAGTGAAAGCAGTTTGGCTGTTTTAAAGCAGTGGTGTCAAAGCTGGTCAATGTTTGTCTTTATTCTGTCTCAGCATGAATGACTGCAGAGTCTCAGGCACGCTCACAGACAACTTGCCATAAAAGTGCATCGTGCACTATTATATTCAGTTCATGCAAAAGAAACTCAGGAAGTTTGACTGAAGTGCTGTTTAAACCTTTCATGATGTATAAGCAGTGTGGACAACGCCAGTGTTATAACACCTTTATTATATATTGCTTATAGACGATAAATAATTGAATAAGTAAAGCGTTTCTTGTAAGGGTTGTAAATACATAAATAAACACTTTTAAATGTCCTCATATCTGCTGATAACTATATTTTAAAGTGTTATAAACAATTTAGATGATGAATGGATTAAAGTAAAATTTAAAAACATATAGTTCGTCACATTGTTTGTATTCAACAATCAACTTACAACACGATGGGCAGAAAACCTCAATGAAAACAGAGTATGATGTAAATGTCTCTGAGTCTGCACTGAAGTGTTTGACTTCATTTAGATTTCTTGTAGAAAACATTTATTTACATTTTTAGTGAAAATGAGAAGCCAGAGCCTGAACCCGTGTTTGGTGAGGTATAGGGGGTTTTGGTGGGATGCGTGTCACAGAGAGAGGACGGTCAGTTCTTAGTTCAGCAGTCGTGGAAAGAAACCTGCTTTTAGTCGTCTGTGTGTTTACCAGCGAAGCAGCCTGTGGCTCCGACGCCGCAGCAGGTTTGACATTTTAGTCTGAGTGGAAGGAAAGGTCACAGGTCGAGGAGACAACAACAAACCAGCCTCTAAAGCGCTGCGTCACTGTGCATCATTTATTCATTGACAATGGAGCGCGTCTCAAGCGTCGCCCTGGGGTCACTTGGTTCTCATTAGTATTCACTGTCGTTATGAAAGTTAACCAGCAGATCAGACACTGAATAACAGACATCATCTACTTTCTCTCAGGGAGTCTATTTAAAAGACACAAGTACTAAATAACTTCTCCACATCTCTCCTTCAGCACGACTTCACGGCGAGACGCTGTGCTGTGTGCTTGTAACTAAAGGGAAACATTTTAATGTAAGAAATGTAAAAACACAGCCTGACTTCAACTGTGTAAACGTAGATTGGCTCAAACTAGAAACTCTTTACATCAGGAGCCTGTTATTCACGGTTTAACAGGACAAAGTACGTTTATTTCTACATGCAGGGAAAATGTCACAGCAGCAGAAAATAACAGCGATTAGCTGACAAGAAGGAAACACGACAAAGATGAAGATTTAGCCACGATGGCTTTTATCGACTCTGTCGAGTCATTTTCTGCAAAATGTACTTCAAGGATACATTTCATATCGTATCAATACAATAAACAACAGATGAATGTGCAGAGCACTGAAGTCGCGTTAGCGTTAGCTTCTCATGATAAGCTGTTTCACTCATGTGTTTTATTTTTGGTATTGTTGATTTGATGAAGACGTATTAAAGGCATTAAAGGTCAGTTCCGCTGCTTTTATTATAGGTGAGAACCCCAATAGAGATCCGGCCTTTAACCCTGAAGGTGTCAGTGCAAGCTGTCCGGATCCAGACGACAGACACTTCCAGCGGACAGAACCTTCAGTCACTCTGCAGAGAACCGGGGTCGAGGTTGGGACACTTTCTCATAAGCGAGTGTGAATACTCACAAGTCTTTTTGGTGAATTCTCATCCACTGAAAGACGCGGCTCACAAAGCATCCCTCACTGTCACATGCATGTGTTAATGTTGTTTAATGTTGTTTAATGTTGTTTAATGTTGTTTAATGATGTTTAATGATGTTTAATGTTGTTTAATGTTGTTTAATGTTGTTTAATGATGTTTAATGTTGTTTATGATGTTTAATGTTGTTTAATGTTGTTTAATGTTGTTTAATGATGTTTAATGTTGTTTAATGTTGTTTAATGTTGTTTAATGATGTTTAATGTTGTTTAATGTTGTTTAATGTTGTTTAATGTTGTTTAATGAGATGTTTAATGATGTTTAATGTTGTTTAATGTTGTTTAATGTTGTTTAATGATGTTTAATGTTGTTTATGATGTTTAATGTTGTTTAATGTTGTTTAATGTTGTTTAATGATGTTTAATGTTGTTTAATGTTGTTTAATGTTGTTTAATGTTGTTTAATGAGATGTTTAATGTTGTTTAATGTTGTTTAATGTTGTTTAATGTTGTTTAATGTTGTTTAATGAGATGTTTAATGTTGTTTAATGTTGTTTAATGAGATGTTTAATGTTGTTTAATGTTGTTTAATGAGATGTTTAATGAGATGTTTAATGTTGTTTAATGTTGTTTAATGTTGTTTAATGAGATGTTTAATGTTGTTTAATGTTGTTTAATGTTGTTTAATGTTGTTTAATGAGATGTTTAATGTTGTTTAATGTTGTTTAATGAGATGTTTAATGTTGTTTAATGTTGTTTAATGTTGTTTAATGTTGTTTAATGAGATGTTTAATGTTGTTTAATGTTGTTTAATGAGATGTTTAATGTTGTTTAATGTTGTTTAATGTTGTTTAATGAGATGTTTAATGTTGTCAGAGGCCGTGTGTTTAAAGAGCAGTGCCGGCTGCTGCGTGCAGCCGTGACGCTTGGTTCACTGAACGCCAGCATGAAAGAAATCAACCCGCCTTTGGGGGATGAAGTCTATACGCCCCAGCGTGCTGCAGACTTCCCTTTAATGTGCACATATTTAATTAAAGCGTCTCATTCATCACTCACACAGCCATCGAGCTGCTTCATGTGTGGCTGAGGGTGAACTCACCTGAACTGAAAGAGCAGTGAGGTCGGCTCGGCAGAGGGAATTAAAACTCCAGTCTTCTCTAGTCTCTTACACTTGTACTTCACTCCATGTCAGAGGGAAATATTACTTTACTACATTCATCTGACAGCTTCGTCACTATTCAATACAAAACATATGAAGATGTCTTAAATGAAACTACACCACAGCATAAACGAGAGCAGCTGCAGCGATCACTCAAATCAAATGTTTTCATCATTTCAAGTCATTTTTAACATTTCATGGTTCCAGCTTCTGAAAAGTGAAGATTTGATGCGTTTCCTTTTCATAATTGTCATCATTGTAACGTGTTTGGAGCAGCTCTGGACTGCATCTCTCACTATATTTTACATTTTTACAACTCAAATAATCAATCGACTAATGGGAAAAATAACCAGCAGATTAATTCACAATGAAAATGAGTAAATAGTTCAAAATGATCTCGACCTCAACCAACTACCAGAGAATCCTGCTTTTCCATGACTGCATCATAATAATGATGTGATGATGTCATGGTGGTCTGTAATGCTTCACAGTGAAGCAGCCTGAGTGGAGCTGCAGTCGGACTCTCTGCTCCTCAGAGAGCAGCGCTGCTCTGCTGCCTCCTCTCCACTCAGCCGGGATGGAGAGTTGATGCTGCCTCAGGCTCTCGCTGTGGCTTTATGTGGAGCCATCGTCTCTCAAAGGAAGGATTGCCCTGCGAGATATGAGAGGTTTGAAGCAGACTTGAGACAAAGTGGGACTCGCTAATAGTTTTAGCAAGAGCTGCGAGGAGGGTGAGAGGGACTCGCCGAACAAAGATGGTTTTGTGTTGTTTGGTGTCCGGTTTGTTGTCTGTTCCCAACTGATGTTCACGTTCTCTTACTTCCTGTCAGGCCTCTCTGATGTCGAGACTACCATCCAGATCATGCTTTCATCAAATATCATGAAAGTAACTACGTCTTCATCCAAACATCTTTATTTCCACACGGCCTCTCGTGATGCTGCTCCGCTTCACGTGATGTGGAGAAGTGATAACGAAGAGATTTCCACCTACATGCAGCAACAACAGAAGGAAATGAAGGAGATGTCACAGACAGACCGCCCACCTGGCTTTATGGGTGATTTGTGGGAGAGCAGCGCTGCAGCGGAGTGATGCCTTTTAATGGAGATGTTGTTTTGTTTTGAGGTTCAGAGCTTAATGAGCTCCAGAGATTCAGAAATGTGCGTAAAGCTGATGGTCAATATGGAAATATCAGCGGATAAAATATCCAGATCTTTAGTATGAGTCAAGCTCCAAAAGCCTTGAATCCTACACTTCCCAGGGTGCAGTGTGATATTGTCTTTTTGTTCGACCCTTGACCCTTCTAGCATCGACTGAGGTGTTTGTTCTCGTTCCATTGGTCACTTTCCCAGAAAAACTCTCAAAGACAAACAGATACGTTCAAACTGTGTGTGGAGCTGTGCGCATCACATTTACCTCTTTGCATCATAACTCATGAGAGATGCTCTTTTCTTGAGGCAATGCATTTAATGAAACGTATTTAAAGGCTCGTCCGCAGGATAAAGAGCATCTCATCATGAACAAACAACAACAAGCATTGAGCCCATTCCATCCCTGTTTAACAGACGTGCACTATAATGATGTCATTATCCATCCCATAATGCTCCAGTGATTCAGACCACACGGACCTGCTCATGTTGTTAACGTGCTTCTTGCATCAAATAAGATTATTGTCACACAAAAGACGTATCTCCTGTTTGTACACGTCAGTGGACGCTCGTTGTATTCTTTATTATGAAAGCATCATACTGTGTTACCGGACACCAGACGGCTCCTCACTACTGAGTCCTGACTCACTGAGTCAGTGAGTCAGGACTCAGTGACTCACTGACTCACTGACTCACTGACTCACTGAGTCAGTGAGTCAGGACTCAGTGACTCACTGACTCACTGAGTCACTGAGTCCTGACTCAGTGAGTCACTGAGTCCTGACTCACTGAGTCAGTGAGTCAGGACTCAGTGACTCACTGACTCACTGACTCACTGAGTCAGTGAGTCAGGACTCAGTGACTCACTGACTCACTGACTCACTGAGTCACTGAATCAGTGAGTCACTGAGTCCTGACTCAGTGAGTCACTGAGTCCTGACTCACTGAGTCAGTGAGTCAGGACTCAGTGACTCACTGACTCACTGACTCACTGAATCAGTGAGTCACTGAGTCCTGACTCAGTGACTCACTGAATCAGTGAGTCACTGAGTCCTGACTCAGTGAGTCACTGAGTCCTGACTCACTGAGTCCTGACTCAGTGAGTCACTGAGTCCTGACTCACTGACTCACTGAGTCCTGACTCACTGAGTCAGTGAGTCAGTGACTCACTGACTCACTGATTCAGTGAGTCAGTGAGTCAGGACTCACTGACTCACTGACTCACTGACTCACTGACTCACTGAATCAGTGAGTCACTGAGTCCTGACTCAGTGAGTCACTGAGTCCTGACTCACTGAGTCCTGACTCAGTGAGTCACTGAGTCCTGACTCACTGAGTCCTGACTCAGTGAGTCACTGAGTCCTGACTCACTGACTCACTGACTCACTGAGTCCTGACTCACTGAGTCAGTGACTCACTGACTCAGTGACTCAGTGAGTCAGTGAGTCAGTGAGTCAGTGAGTCAGTGAGTCAGTGAGTCAGTGGCGCCGCCTTGTGTTTAGACATGAGCATGAGCCGTGATTACACTTGACTCAGTCATGTTGCTGCTCTGGTGCCATAAATTGATCAGATCAATAAAATGAATATGATCTTGTTTCCATCGTAACGTCTTTAACGACCGAGCTTCAACAATATGACGGTAACTGTAATAAACACCACACAGAGGGTTCCGGTGATAAAGCGGTTCTCCTCGTTGAGAACATTTATGAGACCAGATGAATGGAGACATGAAAGAAACAGAAAGAATGAAGCAGCTGAAACACGGGAGCACACAGAGAGGTGACCAGGGCCTCGGAGAGGAGTCCTCTGCTGAGTCTGTTGACCTTTGGTCTTCTGCTGGAATCAATCAATAAGTAAACAAACCACTGCGGTCGCTCTAGTTGTTCCTCACAGATTAATCATGATTAAATGCGGATTATTTGAAATCAGCACAAACAATATGATAAAAGCACAAATGTAATAATATCAGCAGTGGAGGAATATTCATTTACATATTTCAGGTACTTATATTTCACTTGAGTATTTCATTCCATGCTACTTTTCTGCTCCGCTACGTTTCTAGCTGCTAGTTTTGAATCATGGTTTTGCTCAGACGGCTGCAGGAGCTGCTGCGTGGTATATTTCCTGTCAGACACTTTCAATCTGTAACAATTAGACATCTTTCAAAGGTCATCGTTAA
>CM051701.1:933945-938945 GCA_028022725.1 Lycodopsis pacificus | reverse complement strand
GTTTTGGTCCTGTAAATGTATTCATTCATGAATTTGACTTGGTGAAGGTGTGAGGGCTGAAACGTCGTCATTACAATAGAAGACAAGAGACCCACAGTGGGACAGATGTTCTACGTTAGTCAGTTAAACCGCTCACAATCCCATCATGTCTCTTTTATGTTGCTGTGAGAACATCTCCTTCATGTATTCATTCAAGTTAGACAAACATTTGAACACGTCATGGTAAAGTTACAGTTAAGCTGCGCCTCATTTTTACTGAATAGCGCCTGAACGCATCATAATGAAACTCAAAGCAACTCTCCTTCAGTGTTACTGACAAAAACTAATTGTGTGTATTTCTTTAATATTTGAATCCTGCATTATTTACAGTCCTGTTTGCTGGCTTGCAGTTTGTTATTTATTATCTAACCCTCACATTGCGGTGTTTCTTCAGCGCTCCATCAGTTTAATGAAACAACAGCACGGACCACTCACAGAAACACAGAGCCGCTGCTCACCTGGCATATGGTACCTTTAATGCAGCCCGTTGCATTACTAAAAACACTTCCATCAGAGGTGTTTTCACCCAAGGACAATCTACTCTGATAATGTTGTTCAGCACGATGTTTGAGAGGCATCGGTTCACCTTCACTTGGAGCTGCTAAGCTGTAGTTTTGACAGAGAAACAACGACACCAGCTTCCTTTTCAAAGCTGAACTTGACCTCATTTTCGTCTGCAGATTGTTGAAAGCGGCCCACAGACAGAACCTGCAGCTGCATCCTCCCCCCTGCCGGGTGCTGCTGGGATCGACTCTCTCTGTGATGACAGCCATGTGTGTCTGAGCAAGCCTGGCCAACTCCTCAGCATCCACCCACCACATGACGGCAGCCCCGCCCCCAGCGCCCCGCTGCAGCCTTACTCGGGTGACAGTGAGCGTCTGGAAATCAGCGACGCTGCAGCGGACGCTGTGACCTCCGCCCAACCTCCTGCGTGCTCTGCTGTCAGCTCCATCGCTGCGAGTACAGCGTCCGCACCGCCATGCCAGGAGAACGGCATCGCTCTGAACCACGGTGAACCGGAGGAAAACCACTACGAGTCCCCTTGTCAGGGTTTGGAGAGTCACCAGGTGTTGACGCACGTGGTGCATGTGTCCGAGGAGCCGTCTATCCTTGACCTGGACGGCCAGAGCCCAACACAAGCTCGCATGGTTAACGGTGACGCAGCCAAGGGGATGGCCTCTGCACCACCACTTCCCACCACCACTGTGGACCCGGTACTGAGTGTGAACAGCCCGTCCAGTGAGGAGAGCCACCCCTCTGAGCCCGCACCCGCTGCTGAGTTGAAGGATTCGGAGGAGAAGACGGCCTCTTGCACCCAGCTGGCTCATACCAAGTACGTCCTGACCGCTGCAGGAGTGGGCGCCTGTGCACTGCTGTTGGCCTGGAGGTTTAGGAAGTAGGGGGATTTAATACCTTTTACAGGAAGTTAAGATGAGGCGTGTGAAAGAGGACCTTGGGGTTATGGTGCCTTATTGTATCACTGGAAAGGCCAGAGGCAGCTGTTTAATAGTAATAATAGCTGATTTGCCAGACCTTTGGTCATGTCATTAATTACCAGTATGTTGTAAAGTCGGACCGTGTTTCATCGTCTTTAATGTTGAATGAAGTTTTCCCTCTCAGCAAAAACAAACCGTCCCTTCTTAGATTAGTCGTGGAGCTTCATGGACCTGAGGTTGAGATCTCAGGTTATTTATACACTCAAGCTGTGTATTAGTGATCGAAATGTTTGTATGTTCACTTGTCTGATAAGCACTTTCAAGATTAGACTGTTGGCTGTCATCCAGTAAAGATGAGTGTACAGAGGACCTGAATTATACTGGATGTGGACGGTGGAAGACAGAGTACCAGCATCACACTCTGTAGATGATGGCTAGTGCACTGTCTGTATTTATTTGTACATATTTACACTATATCGGTATTTTAAGATAAACGGATGCGTTAAAAACATTCCAAAGCACTCAATTCTCAAAGAATCAGTCAGCTGGACGCTGTACATTTAAATAACATACTTTACAAGTTTTGAATGGTCCGCAGCCCAGACCAGTTGTTCCGAAACATTTAAAAACGATCGCACTTCCTGTTTCCTTTAGAGCCAAAGAGAGTTAATCGTGAGACGTCGTGTCAGTAGCTTCATATTTAACTGGGTTTTTAAATGTTCATTTTTGTGGTTATTGCATATTCCTTCTGTTTTGATGTTTGTAAGCATCAGAAACACGGAGTTAGTGTAAACATCACTTCGGTTTTTTTATGCAATGAGATCAATTTAATAATGCACAATAAAAACATTGTAAATGGGCATAACCTGCTCAGGCTGTGTGCTCTCTGGCCGTCTTCTGGTGGCAATGTTTTCAGGTGGCATTTTATTTTTCCGTTGGATTTCTTTCTCCTTTAAATAGTTTTGAGTATTTGTGTTGTGAGCTGCGAAGTTGCTTTGTGTATTTAATGTATTGCCATTATGGAACACATGTACAATCTCATTGTAATCTCAGTTTAAGGTTTGTCGAAATGTTGAGTCACTGTCTCTATGCACTTGACAATCATATAAACAATAAACCTAAAATTAAAAAAATCCTTTGAGTGTGCATGTTAATTTCCCTGCAGACAAAAATAATAAATATATATATATATATATATATATATATATATATATATATATATATATATATATATATATATATATATATATATATATATATATATATATATATATATATATATATATATAGTGCTTGTATTATAGATGATTTGGGAGTAGCTGGATCATTATCATCAAACAAATTCTATTTTGCATCTTAAAAAACAAGCAGCAGAAAATACAACATACTTTAAACTTGTTAAATGCTATTTGGTAAATTAAATGTCTATTGTCAAAGCACCATAAATCTATCCTTTCTTTCAAAGGACTTAAGGATTTGTAAATTACATAGACCATGTTAAGGTTTATTTATTGTTTAATCTATAATAAATTGAATATAAATAAATACAAATAAAGGAGTTTGTGGGACATACTGTAGCTTTATATTATTCAAGATGTTTGTAAGGGATAAATAAAAGTGTGCTTGTTTTTAACGTCATGCATAAATGATGTTTAATTAAAGAAAAATATGACATCAGCCTCTTTTTGTAAGCTGTTTTCTGACTGGTGGATCGCATTCTGATTGGTTCTGGAGTTCTTCAATCACCGACTGACCCCGCCCACCCCAGTCTTGACAGCGAACATAAAAAGGACATGTACACCGACCGTTAACGACACAGCTACTTAGCTAGCTAATTAGCTAGCTCATAGACCGCAGTAAACCATTGACGTACGAAGGGTTTTATTTCATCATAAACTGTAGCATGTATGTAGTGAGTTAAGTTATTATAATGGCGTTCAATGGCCACCAACGCGAGGATGAAAATATCGAAGAAGACGAAACGCCCACGAAGCAGCCGCGGTCCGACAAGGAGATGCCCGACGATGAGGCTGCCGCGCCCGCAGGAAGAGACACATCCGACCGGCGGACGTCCAACTCGACGGCGAGGCTTCGGAGCGACTCTGTGAAGAAAACAAGGCCGCGTAGGTGTTGACCGTTTCATGCATGGGGCTCGGTGTATGTGCTGGGAAACGCATCGTTTTACATGTACATAAAATACAAATACATGTGAAAATACAAAATGTGCAAATAGTGTCCTTAACGAGTGGCATAAAATGCCTCAAAATAAATTGTAAATGTCTGTATAAGCTGCTGAGATGTAGCTAAAACTGACAGAATAATGTTGGTATTGGTATTACAATGTAATAAACTGTAGTGGCAGTAAATAGCCAGGGTCTATTTTGCAACAAGATGGCGTTCGCAGTACACACTGTACTTCTTCAGTTATGTCGGCCAGCATTGAGACATCAGCTCTATTGTCCTCACTGTCACTAAGCCTTTCAATTTGAAATGTATGCTATCATGCAATGTTAAAACAAAAACAAAATAATGGTGATTTTATTGTCTTTTGTTCAAATATTATCTCACATAATGCAGCATTTCCCTGGTTTGGGATGGACATTGGAGGCACTCTGGTGAAGCTGGTGTACTTTGAGCCCAAAGACATCACAGCAGAGGAGGAGCAGGAGGAGGTGGAGAACCTGAAGAGCATCCGGCGCTACCTAACCTCCAACACCGCCTATGGGAAAACGGGCATCAGGGACGTGCACCTGGAGCTGAAGGACCTGACGCTGTGCGGCAGGACGGGCAACCTGCACTTCATCCGCTTCCCCACGCACGACCTGCCGGCCTTCCTGCAGATGGGTCGCAACAAGCACTTCTCCAGCCTCCACACCACCCTCTGCGCCACAGGAGGGGGGGCGTACAAGTTTGAGTCTGATTTCCGCACGGTGGGTCTGCAGTTGTTCTCTTCTTCTCGTTTGCTTTTACAGGCTTGGACGGTGAAGACTGTCAGGAAGGAAAGAGCAGACTGACTTGTGAAGTATAACCTATTTATAGCATGTGATGCAATCTGAACAGAACAGCCAGTGATGGAGAACACTTGATGTATGGGCATGCATGTCCTCATGCAATTGGTTAGAAATCAAAGCAAATCCATTTTTTAAATCATGACTGGACACTAAAGGTCCTTTCACCTCTTCCTGTTTTCTTCCCCCCCCCCCCCCCTGCTTCCCCCCCTCCCCCGGTTTCCCGCCTCTGTTCTCCTGACCACATCTCCTCACTGATGTTCTCTTTCCTCTCACACAAAAACAAAAGATGGCGGACCTGCAGCTCCACAAGCTGGACGAGCTGGACTGTTTGATTCGGGGGGTGTTGTACATCGACTCGGTGGTGTCCAGCGGACCCTCGGAGTGCTACTACTTTGAAAACCCCACTGACCCAGACCGCTGCATCCAGAAGCCCTACACACTGGAGAACCCCTACCCTCTGCTGCTGGTCAACATAGGGTCCGGGGTCAGCATCCTGGCCGTTTACTCTGAGAGC
>CM051701.1:906445-921445 GCA_028022725.1 Lycodopsis pacificus | reverse complement strand
CAGAGCATCACTGCTGCTCAGTACGTTATATAACTACGCCTCATTAAACAGGCCTGATCTTCAGTGTTTACATTCATAGAACATTGAAACGTCTCTTCTCCTTTTCTTCATGTGCAGCTGAAGTAATGGAGAAGTCAAGACGCAGGCAACGGTTAGCATTCAGCCTTCTGTTTGGGTTGTGGTTACCTTGCTGTTTGGCCCAGACGACGCCATCAAACGCAGCCACCCGGACACCTACGCGGACGCCCTCGCCCTCGCCATCGCCCACACCGTCCCCGTCCCCGTCCCCTCAGTCCCAGACCGCACGGCTGAAGGTCAGACTGTCCGGATACCCCCGAAAACACAACGAGGGTCGGGTGGAGCTTTTCCACAAGGGGGAGTGGGGAACCATCTGTGACGACGACTTCTCGATACATAACGCCAACGTGCTCTGTCGCCAACTGGGCTTCGTCTCGGCCACGGGATGGACCCACAGCGCCAAGTACGGCAAGGGCCAAGGTAAGAGCGCCCAACACTGTGTGCTGTCACATGTGGGCGGGTATGATGCTCACGTGTTTGGATATCGCAGGATATTCAGACAATGCAATCACAGAGTTCTGTGTGTCAAAGTAATACTGAAACAGTTTGGTGGCAATCCTCTCCTGTCCTGTTCTTCATTTTGGAAAGTTAGAAAGCCTCATCTTCATCAGATACTTTAAACATGTTGGACGACTTCACAGTCGATTCTTTCATTAAAGCAACTGTGGAGAGATTGCTGCTTGAAGTGCATCTTCCAGGCCTGCCTGCTCACTTGATGCTGGTGATGCGGGCGCTGTGTTGTTCAGCATGAATGACCTTTAGTCTGCCCATCCGCCAACATTCACATCTACGCTGATGACACACTTCTTTATGTGCAAAGCTGCAAACAAACTAGCCATGGCCCGATTATCAGATTTGAGCAGCTCATGTTTACATCTGTATGTTCGTTAACATGAAGCAGAGACTCAGCAGCTGTTCTGCAGATGTTCAGCAGATGTTCTGTTGGGAGGAAAGCTTGCGGTGGTTCAGACGACAGATGGAGCGTAGCTCTGCAGCTAACTTCAGCACATCTACATTGAGCTGAACGTTGATTAATGTGCGCTGTCACTAAATCAATACATGCATGAATAGATTTCCCGGAAGGCCTGGGAGGCGCTGGGCCACACTAACAGTCTGTGCCTGTTCAGGGAAGATCTGGCTGGACAACGTGCAGTGCAGCGGAGCAGAGAAGAGCGTTGAGTTCTGCAAGTCGCGCGGCTGGGGCAGCAGCGACTGCACTCACGACGAGGACGCCGGAGTCGTGTGCAGAGACGAGCGGATCCCCGGCTACGTGGATTCCAATGTCATTGACGTAAGTTGTCATTTTGTTGCAGTAACGATGACGTTAATTCTGAAGCTGTTCAAAGCCCATAAACGGAGAGGTTCAACCACATGGAAGCCTGGCATCGCCTCGCTGCTGCTCTGTGCCGTGTTAGAGGCAGCAGGCTGCACACCTCCTCCTCCTGCTGACGCAGTGAGCGAGCAGCGTCCTCGGTTAACCTCACGTGACTCCGTCACACGTCAGCGGGGTCGTGAACCCCGGTCACCGGGTCAGATGAGAAACTTCTGCTGTCGTGATGTCAGCAGCAACTCCCAGTTCGGGTTAAGGATGACGTCACCATGTGTTTACTGTATATTAATACATTAATCTGTGTGAGGGGCGTTTGGGAAGGAAGACATGATATCAATATTTCATCTTTCATATCGTTACACACCTAACTTCAAAGAACTGATTCTCATTACATCAGAAGAAGAAACCAGTTTATTTCCAAATAAATCATTTTTAAATACGGTCACAATAAACACAGTAAAAGAAAAGAGGAAAAGTACCCCGAGAGTCAAGAATCATAGATATAACATAGAAACGTACAATAAATAAACACGTTAAATATTTCTGTTGCAGTTTAAAACAAAGAGGATGTTGTTCACACAACTAAGAACATGTGCAAACTTAACAACACGAAATATGTAAAAGCATATTTATAAGAGAATAAGATGATAATCGAGCCTGAACTGAGATAGAACAGACAGGTGGAGGCTGCACGCTCACCTTTGTCTTCATCATGAATTCTGAGCAGTGAGTTCATGAAAGCACCTGAAGAATGTGTAGATTAAAGTCTATTCATCTCAATGTTATACAGAAAGACGAATGACTCATTCCTCCAGTGGACTGTGATAAGTGTATTCATGTGCATCAGGGAATGATGGATCCGTTGAACCTCTACAGAGCTGTTGGGATCTTTGATATTCATTTGTTTCAGCGACTGGTCCGAGGTGGACAAGGTTAGAGCGGAGACTCGGCTTGAATGACTGTGACTCTGTTCCACAGAAGCATCTCGTGAAAAAGGTTTCATACGCGCTTCATAAGAGGCACACTGCTCTCCCTCTGGGCTCAGCCAGATGTGGCGTCCAGACGTCAACGTGTGACCACGAGCCTGCTTTCCTTTTCCTAATGAACCTCAGAGGAAGTGACTCACTGCAGAACCAGAGGTCGTCACGGTTACCCCGAGCTGTTTGGACCGACCATCACTCAGTAACAGCTGTGAGCCGTTGTTGAGTCTGTTGCTCTGGTTCGAGTGTTAGAGAGACGTGCAGTGTGCAGATGTGTCAGAGCATTATTCAGAAAACAACCTTTATCTGCAACTAAAGCCTCTTCACCTCATTGAACCCTGAAGATACGAGGAAGACATACAAGCTGTAGGTGCAGGTGAGTAACAGGATGAAGGTTTTTCAAGAGTTTTTAAGAATTTAAATCTGGAATAATCTGAATTGACAGGCTCAAGTGGATGAGAAGAAGATAGAGGAGGTGCGTCTGCGGCCCGTGGTGGCCATGTCCAGGAAGAAGCCGCCCGTCACGGAGGGCGTGGTGGAGGTGAAGTACAGAGACGGCTGGGCGCAGATCTGCGACCTCGGCTGGACCGTCAAAAACACACACGTGGTCTGTGGCATGCTGGGATTCCCTCACGAGAGGAAAGTCAACAAGAAGTTCTACAAGTAAGAAGATCGCTCGACTGATTCTGGTTCAACTGTTTATACAGGCAGAGATCAGAAGACAAGACAAGTCTGTGTCCTCTCGCTGAGTCTGTGTCCTCTCGTAGTCTGTGTCCTCTCGCTGAGTCTGTGTCCTCTCGCTGAGTCTGTGTCCTCTCGTAGTCTGTGTCCTCTCGCTGAGTCTGTGTCCTCTCGTAGAGTCTGTGTCCTCTCGTAGTCTGTGTCCTCTCGCTGAGTCTGTGTCCTCTCGCTGAGTCTGTGTCCTCTCGCTGAGTCTGTGTCCTCTCGTAGTCTGTGTCCTCTCGCTGAGTCTGTGTCCTCTCGCTGAGTCTGTGTCCTCTCGCTGAGTCTGTGTCCTCTCGTAGTCTGTGTCCTCTCGCTGAGTCTGTGTCCTCTCGTAGAGTCTGTGTCCTCTCGTAGTCTGTGTCCTCTCGCTGAGTCTGTGTCCTCTCGTAGTCTGTGTCCTCTCGCTGAGTCTGTGTCCTCTCGTAGTCTGTGTCCTCTCGCTGAGTCTGTGTCCTCTCGCTGAGTCTGTGTCCTCTCGCTGAGTCTGTGTCCTCTCGTAGTCTGTGTCCTCTCGCTGAGTCTGTGTCCTCTCGTAGAGTCTGTGTCCTCTCGTAGTCTGTGTCCTCTCGCTGAGTCTGTGTCCTCTCGTAGTCTGTGTCCTCTCGCTGAGTCTGTGTCCTCTCGTAGAGTCTGTGTCCTCTCGTAGTCTGTGTCCTCTCATAGTCTGTGTCCTCTCGTAGTCTGTGTCCTCTCGCTGAGTCTGTGTCCTCTCGTAGAGTCTGTGTCCTCTCGTAGTCTGTGTCCTCTCGTAGTCTGTGTCCTCTCGTAGAGTCTGTGTCCTCTCGTAGTCTGTGTCCTCTCGTAGTCTGTGTCCTCTCGCTGAGTCTGTGTCCTCTCGTAGTCTGTGTCCTCTCGCTGAGTCTGTGTCCTCTCGTAGTCTGTGTCCTCTCGTAGAGTCTGTGTCCTCTCATAGTCTGTGTCCTCTCGTAGAGTCTGTGTCCTCTCGTAGAGTCTGTGTCCTCTCGTAGAGTCTGTGTCCTCTCGCTGAGTCTGTGTCCTCTCGTAGTCTGTGTCCTCTCGTAGTCTGTGTCCTCTCGCTGAGTCTGTGTCCTCTCGCTGAGTCTGTGTCCTCTCGTAGTCTGTGTCCTCTCGTAGAGTCTGTGTCCTCTCGTAGTGTGTGTCCTCTCGTAGTCTGTGTCCTCTCGTAGTCTGTGTCCTCTCGTAGAGTCTGTGTCCTCTCGCTGAGTCTGTGTCCTCTCGCTGAGTCTGTGTCCTCTCGTAGTCTGTGTCCTCTCGTAGAGTCTGTCCTCTCGTAGTCTGTGTCCTCTCGTAGAGTCTGTGTCCTCTCGCTGAGTCTGTGTCCTCTCGTAGTCTGTGTCCTCTCGCTGAGTCTGTGTCCTCTCGTAGTCTGTGTCCTCTCGTAGAGTCTGTGTCCTCTCGTAGTCTGTGTCCTCTCGTAGAGTCTGTGTCCTCTCGCTGAGTCTGTGTCCTCTCGTAGTCTGTGTCCTCTCGCTGAGTCTGTGTCCTCTCGTAGTCTGTGTCCTCTCGTAGAGTCTGTGTCCTCTCGCTGAGTCTGTGTCCTCTCGTAGTCTGTGTCCTCTCGTAGAGTCTGTGTCCTCTCGCTGAGTCTGTGTCCTCTCGTAGTCTGTGTCCTCTCGCTGAGTCTGTGTCCTCTCGTAGAGTCTGTGTCCTCTCGTAGTCTGTGTCCTCTCATAGTCTGTGTCCTCTCGTAGTCTGTGTCCTCTCGCTGAGTCTGTGTCCTCTCGTAGAGTCTGTGTCCTCTCGTAGTCTGTGTCCTCTCGTAGTCTGTGTCCTCTCGTAGAGTCTGTGTCCTCTCGTAGTCTGTGTCCTCTCGTAGTCTGTGTCCTCTCGCTGAGTCTGTGTCCTCTCGTAGTCTGTGTCCTCTCGCTGAGTCTGTGTCCTCTCGTAGTCTGTGTCCTCTCGTAGAGTCTGTGTCCTCTCATAGTCTGTGTCCTCTCGTAGAGTCTGTGTCCTCTCGTAGAGTCTGTGTCCTCTCGCTGAGTCTGTGTCCTCTCGCTGAGTCTGTGTCCTCTCGTAGTCTGTGTCCTCTCGCTGAGTCTGTGTCCTCTCGCTGAGTCTGTGTCCTCTCGTAGTCTGTGTCCTCTCGTAGAGTCTGTGTCCTCTCGTAGTGTGTGTCCTCTCGTAGTCTGTGTCCTCTCGTAGTCTGTGTCCTCTCGTAGAGTCTGTGTCCTCTCGCTGAGTCTGTGTCCTCTCGCTGAGTCTGTGTCCTCTCGCTGAGTCTGTGTCCTCTCGTAGTCTGTGTCCTCTCGTAGAGTCTGTGTCCTCTCGTAGTCTGTGTCCTCTCGTAGAGTCTGTGTCCTCTCGCTGAGTCTGTGTCCTCTCGTAGTCTGTGTCCTCTCGCTGAGTCTGTGTCCTCTCGTAGTCTGTGTCCTCTCGTAGAGTCTGTGTCCTCTCGTAGTCTGTGTCCTCTCGTAGAGTCTGTGTCCTCTCGCTGAGTCTGTGTCCTCTCGTAGTCTGTGTCCTCTCGCTGAGTCTGTGTCCTCTCGTAGTCTGTGTCCTCTCGTAGAGTCTGTGTCCTCTCGCTGAGTCTGTGTCCTCTCGTAGTCTGTGTCCTCTCGCTGAGTCTGTGTCCTCTCGTAGTCTGTGTCCTCTCGCTGAGTCTGTGTCCTCTCGTAGAGTCTGTGTCCTCTCGCTGAGTCTGTGTCCTCTCGCTGAGTCTGTGTCCTCTCGCTGAGTCTGTGTCCTCTCGTAGAGTCTGTGTCCTCTCGTAGTCTGTGTCCTCTCGCAGAGTAGAGACAGACTGCAGCTCAGCTTCACAGACACTTAGAGGTGCTTACTGTAGGTATGAAGCTACAGCTAGCAGCTGGTTAGCTTAGCATAAAGTCTGGGAACAGATGGAAACAGCTAGCTTGGTATTTTACCCACCGGAAAACCACATTTTGTTGTTTTCACACTTAGTTTTTGTATGTTTTGTATGTTCTGTCTCTGTCTCTGTCTCTCTCTCTCTGTCTCTCTCTCTCTCTCTCTCTCTCTCTGTCTCTCTCTCTCTCTCTCTGTCTCTCTCTGTCTCTCTCTGTCTCTCTCTCTCTCTCTGTCTCTCTCTGTCTCTCTCTCTCTCTCTCTCTCTCTCTCTCTCTCTCTCTCTCTGTGTCTCTCTCTCTCTCTCTCTCCCTGCAGATGGTTCACAGTTGTACGATGTGTGTTTTCTCTCAAACGTGTGTGAAGGCAGCCTGTCTCTGTCTCTGTCTCCGTGCTGTCTCTGTCTCTGTCTCTGTCTCTGTCTCTGTCTCTGTCTCTGTCTCTGTCTCTGTCTCTGTCTCTGTCTCTGTCTCCGTGCTGTCTCTGTCTCTGTGCTGTCTCTGTCTCTGTGCTGTCTCTGTCTCTGTCTCTGTCTCTGTCTCCGTGCTGTCTCTGTCTCTGTCTCTGTCTCTGTCTCTGTCTCTGTGCTGTCTCTGTCTCTGTCTCTGTCTCTGTCTCTGTCTCCGTGCTGTCTCTGTCTCTGTCTCTGTCTCTGTGCTGTCTCTGTCTCCGTGCTGTCTCTGTCTCTGTCTCTGTCTCCGTGCTGTCTCTGTCTCTGTCTCTGTCTCCGTGCTGTCTCTGTCTCTGTCTCTGTGCTCCGGGCCTCTTTAAGTCTTTCTTGTTATATTGTAGACAAACATTGCGTTCATAATAATCTAGAGACCTCGAGTCTAAAGTCCAGGTTTAGTTTTACTCCAGCGCTTGAACCAGAGGTTGGTCTGAAGGTGGTCTGAGCTCACTGAGACTATCTGCCAGTTTAACCTGATAATGTTCTAATGCCAAAAACCCACACACCGTGGAGACCTGAACCTGGACCAACACGCTGAAGGCTGGAGGAACGTCAGAAGAGTTATTCACCGCTGACCCTCCTACTCACCTGAAAGAAGTGCGTGTGTGTGTGTGTGTGTGTGCAGCTCAGAGACAGTGTGTGTGTGTGTGTGTGTGTGTGTTAGTGTGTGTGTGCAGCTCAGAGACCGTGTGCGTGCGTGGTCTCTCTGGTCTCTCTGGTCTCTCTGGTCTCACTAGTCTCTCTGGTTTCTCTGGTCTCATGGTCTCTCTAGTCTCTCTGGTCTCATGGTCTCATGGTCTCTCTAGTCTCTCTGGTCTCATGGTCTCTCTGGTCTCTCTGGTCTCTCTGGTCTCTCTGGTCTCACTAGTCTCTCTGGTTTCTCTGGTCTCATGGTCTCTCTAGTCTCTCTGGTCTCATGGTCTCATGGTCTCTCTAGTCTCTCTGGTCTCATGGTCTCTCTGGTCTCATGGTCTCTCTGGTCTCTCTGGTTTCTCTGGTCTCTCTGGTCTCTCTGGTCTCACTAGTCTCTCTGGTTTCTCTGGTCTCATGGTCTCTCTGGTCTCATGGTCTCTCTGGTCTCTCTCGTCTCTCTGGTCTCTGGTTTCTCTGGTCTCATGGTCTCTCTGGTCTCTATGGTTTCTCTGGTCTCTCTGGTCTCATGGTCTCTCTGGTCTCTCTGGTCTCACTAGTCTCTCTGGTCTCATGGTCTCTCTGGTCTCTCTGGTCTCATGGTCTCTCTGGTCTCTCTGGTTTCTCTGGTCTCTATAGTCTCTCTGGTTTCTCTGGTCTCATGGTCTCTCTGGTCTCTCTGGTCTCTCTGGTTTCTCTGGTCTCTCTGGTCTCTGGTCTCTGGTCTCTCTGGTCTCTGGTCTCTCTGGTCTCTCTAGTCTCTCTGGTCTCATGGTGTCTGGTCTCTCTGGTCTCTCTGGTCTCTCTAGTCTCTCTAGTCTCTCTGGTCTCTCTGGTCTCATGGTCTCTGGTCTGTCTGGTCTCTCTGGTCTCTCTAGTCTCTCTAGTCTCTCTGGTCTCTCTGGTCTCATGGTCTCTCTGGTCTCTCTGGTCTCTCTGGTCTCATGGTCTCTGGTCTGTCTGGTCTCTCTGGTCTCTCTAGTCTCTCTAGTCTCTCTAGTCTCTCTGGTCTCATGGTCTCTCTGGTCTCATGGTCTCTCTGGTCTCTCTGGTCTCTCTGGTTTCTCTGGTCTCTCTGGTCTCTCTGGTCTCACTAGTCTCTCTGGTTTCTCTGGTCTCATGGTCTCTCTGGTCTCATGGTCTCTCTGGTCTCTCTGGTCTCTCTGGTCTCTCTGGTCTCTCTAGTCTCTCTAGTCTCTCTGGTCTCTCTGGTCTCATGGTCTCTGGTCTGTCTGGTCTCTCTGGTCTCTCTAGTCTCTCTAGTCTCTCTAGTCTCTCTGGTCTCATGGTCTCTCTGGTCTCATGGTCTCTCTGGTCTCTCTGGTCTCTCTGGTTTCTCTGGTCTCTCTGGTCTCTCTGGTCTCACTAGTCTCTCTGGTTTCTCTGGTCTCATGGTCTCTCTGGTCTCATGGTCTCTCTGGTCTCTCTCGTCTCTCTGGTCTCTCTGGTTTCTCTGGTCTCATGGTCTCTCTGGTCTCTATGGTTTCTCTGGTCTCTCTGGTCTCATGGTCTCTCTGGTCTCTCTGGTCTCACTAGTCTCTCTGGTCTCATGGTCTCTCTGGTCTCTATAGTCTCTCTGGTTTCTCTGGTCTCATGGTCTCTCTAGTCTCTCTGGTCTCTCTGGTCTCTCTGGTCTCTGGTCTCTGGTCTCTCTGGTCTCTCTGGTCTCATGGTCTCTGGTCTGTCTGGTCTCTCTGGTCTCTCTGGTCTCTCTAGTCTCTCTGGTCTCATGGTCTCTCTGGTCTCTCTGGTCTCTCTGGTCTCTCTGGTCTCATGGTCTCTCTGGTCTCTCTGGTCTCTCTGGTCTCTCTGGTCTCATGGTCTCTCTAGTCTCTCTGGTCTCTCTGGTCTCATGGTCTCTCTGGTCTCTCTGGTCTCTCTGGTCTCATGGTCTCTCTAGTCTCTCTAGTCTCTCTGGTCTCTCTGGTCTCATGGTCTCTCTGGTCTCTCTAGTCTCTCTGGTCTCTCTGGTCTCATGGTCTCTGGTCTGTCTGGTCTCTCTGGTCTCTCCTGTGTGATGGACTCTGGCTGTCTCACTGTTGCAGACGTCTGAGACAGCGAGCAGCTGAGACGTCCTCCAGGCCAAAGATCCGTGTTTCAGCCGGTGGAAGGTACTCGTCCCGGGAGAACCCTCCGTCTGCGCTCGAGCTGTGACAGTGGGTTTCCTGTAGACCAGCATCACAGTCCAGCGAGTGGTCCTCTCTCGTCTCGGCGTGTCGTGATGAGCAGCATGTGGATGTGTGTTGGACGTGCGTCAGCCACCGGACATTCACTTTCCACGGATTAGTCCGTTGCTCATTACAGTGCGCCATGCTTCATGGAGGAGCTCAGCCACGCTTCATTCTGGGTTCTTCAACGAACAACAGAGTCTCATGTGAGTCCACGTGACGAGAACCGACCCGAGTCCGGTAGAATCTGCAAATAATTCACAGCGCTTGTTTTCTTCTCCTCAGAGTGCCAGACGGGTGGGGTTTCCCACGCTTTTTGACGCGACACCATTTATAAAGTGTCCTGATGTTCTGGAGCTCTGAAGAGAGAACACAAGACAACAATAACAGATCATAAATGACCCGGTTCTGGACCAGAGGAACTCAATATCTGAATCAAACTGCCTCTGATCTCAGACCTGTGCTGAAAACGTTGAAGAACCAAGAATGTGTGTGATCCATGATATTAATATTTAATATCATGCTTTCCTTATTAAAGCTAGCTCCACGATTTAAAAGCAATGTCATACGTCAAACAACATCAAGGTGTAGCTTGAGGTTCACATTGACTACAAGTACTGACACACATGACCAGCTTCACGTGTCACACTCTATGTGGTCACATAGAGTGTGACACGTGTAGCTGATCATCAAGTACTGACACACATGTTGATGACCAGCTGTTGTGTCACACTCTATGTGGTCAAAGGTATGCGGACAACCAAACACTCCCACTTCTCCCACAGCACACTGGGAACATCCTGTCCTGCGGTGGAAACATCACTGGAGGTTAACTCAGTCACATGTCAGTCAAATGGAACTGAGATGCCATAAAGAACACAAGAGTGTAGAACGGTGTCCACATACGTTTGGCCATGCAGTGAATATGAGCCTGTTGATGAAACGTGTCCAAATAACTGCAGACTCCACATTTTAACTTCATTCTTTGTCATATTTGTGTTTATTTACGTGCATTTAAAAGGGATGTGTCACTTCCAACACATCTGTGTCTTATATATAAAACACAGCGTATAAAGAAGCGTCTGTGAATCACATGTTCTGTATCAACAGCTCTCACACACAGCGTGTTGCAGGAGACACGTCCCTTTGAACAGTGCAGCTGCAGGTGTGTGTCCGTCATGTTCTCCTGACGCAGCGTTCTAACCCGTGTTTACCTTGCAGGCAGACATCCAAAGCTAAAGCTAAAGCTAAAGCTAATGCTAAAGCTAAAGCTAAGTCTAAACAGAGCAGCGCTGGCAAAAGGTAATCTGAGGATGAACCGGACTTCAAGCTGTCTGAAAAGACACGCACACACACGCACACACACGCACGCACACACACACACACACGCACGCACACGCACACGCACACACACACACACACACACACACACGCTGCTTCCACCACACGAACGCGTTCATTCAGACTGATGAGAGTCAGAAAGTTGTGTTCATAAGAGCAGAAAACAATGTTCGCTGCTTGAATGTTTAGTTATTTAGTTGTTTAGTTATTTAGTTGTTTAGTTATTTAGTTATATTAAGTAAGTTACTGCTGGAACGAACGTGCAGAATTAAAACACTAAAACTATGTAAACGATTCCATAAAGAGCGATTTTCTGTAGAAACGGAAACTCGTTCCCTTTGTTTCCATAAGTTAAATAAGAAGATTGATCCCAGCTTAGCTTAGCTTAGCATAAGATATTTACTGTACAGGCATGATAGTGTATCAATCTTCTCCTCTCACTCGTTACATTACATTCATTTCGCTTTTCATCCAAAGCAACTTACAGGAAGTTCCACATCGAGAGACGATGAGAGATGAAGAACAAACAGACGAGTTACTCCTGGCAAAGAAGTCGTTTTGCATATTTACTTTAAGTCAAACAATGCCTCTAAATATTGCAAGTTCAGCGTCTACGACGAGCTTCACTGATGTTGCTTCACTGCTGTGTGTTCATGCTTTCGCCCAACATGTTTGTATCAGCAGAGAGGACATGTGTGAAGTGAGTTCTTACTGTAACACCAGCTGATGGTTGTGCACGTTGTAGTATGAGCTGAAAGAAGCACCAGCTGACATCTCATGCTGTCTGTGTAGACGAGGAGCCTTGTGTTTCACTGATCCATTCGTTTGTTTGCTCTTTTTATGTGATTGATTCTCAGCATAATGTCAAAACTTCACACCAGAGAAGAGACAAAATAAAGTATTCTCAAAGCAGAGGGCGTGCATACTAAGTGTATATATATATATACTGTATCTCTCAGGTACGGCTTTGGGACACAGTTCATGCCTCCTTGTCTGCTCCCTCCAGGTTGTATCTGGAGCGTCAGCAGAACTTCTTCCGCGTTCACTCGGTGGCGTGTTCGGGCTCGGAGGTGCACCTGGCAGCCTGTCCGCTGGAGTTCAGCCGGCCCAACGCCACGGCCACCTGCCAGGGCGGCACGGCGGCCGTCGTCAGCTGCATGCCGGGGCCGCTGTTCGTTCACAGCACCGGCATGAAGAAGAAACTTAAGACTTCGGTAAAGTAGTCTTTAAATCGCTGACTAGTCCTTTTCCTCAGCAGACTTGTTGACTTGTTCCAGTAGGAAGAAGCACAGGTGTTTCAGACTTCATGAAGCGTGTCTCGGCTCTTTTTACGTGTCGCAGTAAGTCATGATGGTAAGCTAGCATGGACCGCACATCACCCTGACCGGTCAGTTATAGACCTGCTTTCCTCACACGGCATGGCAACAAGCCGTGTGAGGAAAGGCGCAGCAGGCTGTGGTGCAGTTCATGATTCATTTAAAGCCGGCACTGGAGCAGAAGCGCAGCAGAGCTTCATCTCTGCTGAGCTTCACATTTACATCTGGACCTTGGAAACAGCTGTGGACTGAGTCGATGCATTCAGTTCAGCCGTCATGGACACAGCGGCATGAAACGTTACGCTCTTTTATTAATTAGACTCCATTTAAACGCTATTCTATTCCCTGAATGATCTCGTTTCTGTTTTCTAACGTGACGAGAACAAAGTTCTTTGTGAAATATTTCTAATTTTGAGAAATGGAGTTCGACTAAATTAACATAAGACTAACTCCATTACAGAAATATGAAAACTCATGAACTATAGATCAATATACAGTATATAGATGTATATATACGAGCCAACAGCCGGCCGGCTGCCGGCCTGATCACATGACTGCAGCCGCTGGAGGACAGACAGAAACGAGTTGTACGTGTCTGCTTGTTGTCCAGAGCAACGTGAGGCTGAAGGGAGGAGCCCGGGTGGGCGAGGGTCGGGTGGAGGTGCTGAAGGGCAGCGAGTGGGGAACCGTGTGTGACGATCGCTGGAACCTGCAGTCGGCCGGCGTCGTCTGCAGGGAGCTCGGCTTCGGCAGCGCCAAGGAGGCGCTCACCGGAGGCCGCATGGGACAAGGTCAGTTCAACAGCGATGCAAATAAGAGGTTTCACAGAACACGAGCCGGTCTGACCCGTCGATGATACAGAGCATGAAGCAGTTCACTCATCTCATGTGTGTTATGATGTTCAACCGAAGTGTGATTTGGCAGATGTAGCTCCTGTATGAAGGCGTAGCAGCAATCTAACAGCAGCATCAATCACATTCATACAAAACCAGTTTCTTCTCCATGTGTTTGTGAGACGATGTCAAAAACAAGGCGATAGACGTTTGAAACTTCATTCCAGGACCTGAATAGAAGCTCTGAGTGGAAAGAACGGACATTGGGTACAGCCCGTCGTGATGAGAATGTTAGTCCTGTCTCACAAAGTCCTGATTTCATGTAACTGTTTATTTGTTAAAGGTTAGCGCAGCGTCTGCTTTGCATTAAGTCCCTAATTAAGAAAGAGAAGACGAAACACATGAAAGAAAGAGAAGACGAAACACATGAAAGAAAGAGAAGACGAAACACACGAAAGAAAGAGAAGACGAAACACACGAAAGAAAGAGAAGACGAAACACACGAAAGAAAGAGAAGATGAAACACACGAAAGAAAGAGAAGATAAAACACACGAAAGAAAGAGAAGATAAAACACACGAAAGAAAGAGAAGATAAAACACACGAAAGAAAGAGAAGATAAAACACACGAAAGAAAGAGAAGATAAAACACACGAAAGAAAGAGAAGATAAAACACACGAAAGAAAGAGAAGATAAAACACACGAAAGAAAGAGAAGATAAAACACACGAAAGAAAGAGAAGATAAAACACACGAAAGAAAGAGAAGATAAAACACACGAAAGAAAGAGAAGATAAAACACACGAAAGAAAGAGAAGATAAAACACACGAAAGAAAGAGAAGATAAAACACACGAAAGAAAGAGAAGATAAAACACACGAAAGAAAGAGAAGATAAAACACACGAAAGAAAGAAAATGAAACACATGAAAGAAAGAGAAGATAAAACACATGAAAGAAAGAGAAGACGAAACACATGAAAGAAAGAGAAGATAAAACACATGAAAGAAAGAGAAGATAAAACACATGAAAGAAAGAGAAGATAAAACACATGAAAGAAAGAGAAGATAAAACACATGAAAGAAAGAGAAGATAAAACACACGAAAGAAAGAGAAGATAAAACACACGAAAGAAAGAGAAGATAAAACACACGAAAGAAAGAGAAGATAAAACACACGAAAGAAAGAGAAGATAAAACACACGAAAGAAAGAGAAGATAAAACACACGAAAGAAAGAGAAGATGAAACACACGAAAGAAAGAGAAGATAAAACACACGAAAGAAAGAGAAGATAAAACACACGAAAGAAAGAGAAGATAAAACACACGAAAGAAAGAGAAGATAAAACACACGAAAGAAAGAAAATGAAACACACGAAAGAAAGAGAAGACGAAACACACGAAAGAAAGAGAAGACGAAACACACGAAAGAAAGAGAAGACGAAACACACGAAAGAAAGAGAAGATAAAACACACGAAAGAAAGAGAAGATAAAACACACGAAAGAAAGAGAAGATAAAACACACGAAAGAAAGAGAAGATAAAACACACGAAAGAAAGAGAAGATAAAACACACGAAAGAAAGAGAAGATAAAACACACGAAAGAAAGAGAAGATAAAACACACGAAAGAAAGAGAAGATAAAACACACGAAAGAAAGAGAAGATAAAACACACGAAAGAAAGAGAAGATAAAACACACGAAAGAAAGAGAAGATAAAACACACGAAAGAAAGAGAAGATAAAACACACGAAAGAAAGAGAAGATAAAACACACGAAAGAAAGAAGATAAAACACACGAAAGAAAGAAGATGAAACACACGAAAGAAAGAAGATGAAACACACGAAAGAAAGAAGATGAAACACACGAAAGAAAGAAGATGAAACACACGAAAGAAAGAAGATGAAACACACGAAAGAAAGAAGATGAAACACACGAAAGAAAGAGAAGACGAAACACACGAAAGAAAGAGAAGACGAAACACACGAAAGAAAGAGAAGACGAAACACACGAAAGAAAGAGAAGACGAAACACACGAAAGAAAGAAGACGAAACACACGAAAGAAAGAAGACGAAACACACGAAAGAAAGAGAAGATGAAACACACGAAAGAGAGAAGATGAAACACACGAAAGAGAGAAGATGAAACACACGAAAGAGAGAAGATGAAACACACGAAAGAAAGAGAAGATGAAACACACGAAAGAAAGAGAAGATGAAACACACGAAAGAAAGAGAAGATGAAACACACGAAAGAAAGAGAAGATGAAACACACGAAAGAAAGAGAAGATGAAACACACGAAAGAAAGAGAAGATGAAACACACGAAAGAAAGAGAAGATGAAACACACGAAAGAAAGAGAAGATGAA